>ML179308.1:0-64668 GCA_004369135.1 Dendrothele bispora CBS 962.96 | reverse complement strand
TTGCCAAATTTACCACCTTGAGCATTGACATTTGCTCCTTTCTCCAGCAAAATCTTTACTATGCCCTCATGGCCCTGTATTGAGGCAGCCTGGAGTGCACTGCCAAATCTACCCCCTTGACTATTCACATCCACTCCTTCCTTCAGCACAATCTTTACCATATCTTCATCCCCTTTCCATGCAGCTACTTGTAGGGCATTGCCAAAATGATCATTACATGCATTCACATCTGCTCCCTTCTCCAGCAAGACCTTCACCATGGCTTCATTTCTTTTCCATAATGCAGCTAGGAGAGCATTACCTGAATGAACACTCCAAGCATTGACATCTGCCCCTTTCTCCCACAACATCTTTACTATATTCACATGTCCCTGGAATGCAGCAATCTGGAGAGCAGTGCCAAAAATCTCTTCTTCAGTATCATCTACTCCTACCTCCAGTAACATCCTCACTATGGCTTCATGTCCAACCAAGCATGCAACTTCCTGGAAATGATTACTGATATCACCATGCTCAATACTCTCAGATAGTTCCCTATTGCTCATAATACTTGCTATAGCTTCAGGTTCTGTACTCAAAGCAATTCGGAGGGCATTTCCCAAATGACTACTTTGGGCATTGACGTCTGCTCCCTTTTCCAACAAACTCCTTGCTATGCCTTCCCATCCACTACACACAGCAGCATACAGAGCATTTCCAAAATAACCCCCTTGAGCATTGACCTCTGCTCCATTCTCCACTAGAATCTTCACTATACCTTCATGTCCTTGCGAACTAGCAGCCTGTATAGCACTTCCATAGGTACCACCTTGAACATTGACATCTACTCTTTTTTTCAATAACATCTTCACTATGATTTCATGTCCTTCAAACGAAGCAGCCTGGAGAGCATTGCCAAAGTGACCACCTTGGGCATTCACATTTGCTCCTTTTTCCACCAAAGTCTTCACTATGGCCTCATTTCCCTGCAAAGTAGCATTTTGAAGGACATTACCATATTCACCACCTTGAGCATTGACATCTGCTCCTGCCTCCAATAAAATATTTACAATTGCTTCATGACCTCCAAATGCAGCAGCCTGGAGAGCATTACTATAATGATGGCCTTGTGCTGTAATATTAGCCCCTTTCTCTAATAATATCCTCACTATGGCTTCATGTCCCCTGAGTGAAGCAGCCTGGAGACCATTCCCCAAATGGCCACCTTCAGCCTTAACATCTGCTCCTTTTTCCAGTAAAATCTTTACTATGGTTTCATGTCCCCTCAATGAAGCAGCTTGGAGGGCATTGCCATATATACCTCCTTGAACATTCACATCTGCTCCTTTCTCCAACAAAGTTTTCACTATACCTTCATGTCCTTCCAATGAAGCAGCCTGGAGAGAACTTCCAAGTTCACCACCTTGGACATTGACATCTGCTCCTTTTTCCAACAAAGTTTTCACTATGTCCTCATGTCCTTTGAATGAAGCAGCTTGGAGGGCACTTCCAAATTTACCACCTTGGATATTGACATCTGCTCCTTTCTCCAATAACATTCTTACCACAGTTTCATGTCCCCCAGCTGAAGCACCTTGGAGAATATTGCCCAAATCTCCACCTTGAGCATTGACATCTGCTCCTTTCTCCAGCAAAATTCTTATTATGGACTCTCTTTGTTGACACAAAGCAGCCTGGAGAGCATTGCCATAATCACCATCTTGAGCATTAATATCTGCTCCTTTCTCCAGCAAGATCTTTACTAGTTCTTCATGTCCTCCCCATGAAGCAGCCTGAAGAACACTGCCAAATGTACACCCCATGGTATTCACATCTGCCCCCTTCTCCACCAACTGAATTGCAATTTTTTGCATTCCAGTAACACAAGCATAATATAATGGTTTTGCAATAAGATCTCTTCCCAAGTCTTCATTACCCCTTCTCCATGGATGATCAGGGTCATATAGACGTAACCAATTTATGTAAGCACCAGTTCTATTATCCAGTAGAGCATGACAAAGCTTGCCAACATCTTCACTTAACTCTTCTATCTGATTCACATGTTCTGGCCAATATTTTGCAGCATACTCAGCCAAATGATAGTGGTCAGTCTTCACTGGTTTTCTTTCATCACCTCCACAGTACTGTAGATAGACGATGCAAGATTTGGCAATTAACTCATGAACTATCCTGTTGATCCCAATCACACCTGTTTGAGGCATTAAGATTTTGGTCATGATGTAGTCCTTTACAGAGGGATGTGCCAGCTGTAACTCCCTTTTAACACTCTGCACTTCCCATGGATGTTTTTTCTTTTTCTCAACTCTAGTAACAATAACCAGTGTTGAACTAATTATTTTTTCCAGTTGATCTTCCAGGCCAATGATACAGTCATCCTCACAAAACTGTTCACTTTCAACATCAATAGCTAAGGCTTCCACCAATTGTTCAATTGTTAATGGTACAAATGAAAAAGTAACCCATTTAAGGATACATTGAGCTTCCTCTTTGTAATCCTTAATGTTTTTCCAGGCACGTTCATATGTTTCCTCTAAGTCTTTGGGAAGATTATTCAAGGCTTTCCTCATTCTTCTCTTGTTCAATTGTTTCCTCAGCTCTTGAAGCTGACAATCTACCCATCGGATTCTATATAGAGTTAGTTCTGTAGAAAGGACACCTATGTTAATTAATATACATACTGTCCATTAGCACCATTAATTAATACATCCTTTATTTCACTTTCCATCCCTACAAAAGAGCTTTTTGACTTCTTAAATGTTTCTTCTATATGTATCTTAATATCTGTCATCACTTCTTGGTCCAGTGATATTTCATAACATTGATTACACATTTCTTCCAGATATTGATGAGACATGTTGCGACAAGTTACAAAGAGAGATACATTATGGATGAGAAGCAATTCCTTCAGAAAAGCTCCCACTTCTGCCTTCTCTTGACATTCATCCATTGCATCAATTACAATGTATGTGGCAAAACTGACACATCTTCTCAGAATGTTAAGAACAGCCATCTTCATATCATTTAATGGAATCTGATGTTGCCCCTGTTGTTTTTTCTCATATAGATGGTGCAGTTCAGATTGATGATAGGTTCTGTATGTTCCTATGCTTGCCAGCAAAAATGAGATCAACCCTTTGTAAGTGGTTTTGTGTGGGTCTCTTGTGTCAAAATAAAAATAAAACACTGTATGATCCCTTTCCAGGTTATTGATGACTGTTGTGCTAGAGTTTCATTTTAGATCTATTTTTGACCAAGTCACTCGAAATTTTACAATACATACCAAAGAAAAGTCTTCCCAGAACCAGCTATTTAGGTGTAATTAGCTTAACTGAAATGGCTGTACAGGAGAATCACTAAACTGACCCTTTCCTTGCAACCAGAGCAATTTACCATTTGTCAACCATTTCTTGAACCTTTCATCTTCAACCAACCATATTCCAGTCCCCTCAGTCATTTTGTCACATGCAACAACATAGTTTGCAGAGGGGTCTGGTGGATTTATCCATGTCCAGATCTCTTTAGCTTTAACATCTGGATAGTATCAAAGTACAATATAATTACCAACTCTTTATGAGATTCCCAAGATGTGAACATACCTGTAAATTGATAATTGTATTGATCTCCTCTCACAATATTGATATTTGAATGGCTCATAGAGATGTTTTGAGCATTATCCAAGACCCTACATGTGATTGTCAATTGATATACTCCTTTTATGGACAACCTGATAGAAAGGATTTACCGAATTTCAGAACTGGCACTATGTTGAGCTTGGTTATGACCAGCATATTTGGACACTCGAAGACTGAAATAAGACAATGTTAAGGTAGAATCACCAAGTCAACTTGTGGATTCATACTTCATCTCACTTTCATCTTCCCTGTCAGAATGTTGAGTGAACTCCTGACCATGTTCCATTCCCATATCCCCTGGACTATTTGCATAGTCAATCCAGCATCTCAGAGCTGAAAAATGGAAATATAGTAGCAGGAATTACCTCTGTTTATTGTATGTTTCTGGATTGACCATATATTGCAAAATGTTTCTTCTGCTGATGTAGCTAGTGACAAACAGAAATTTGGGTTTTATCCAAATGCATGTGACCTGTAATTCATTCTTGTGAAAATAAGGTTTGCTCTCAAAAGATCTATTTTTTGATGAGCACACCTTCGGGTTGTTCCCTGGAATCTACATTTGGTATAGGAATCCACCCATGATGTCATTTTTCAATGTTACGAGGCCCTTTAAGGCCGAGCTCACTTACAACGATGTCCAGATCCATGGGAAAGGCGCAGATTTCCACTATCACAAGACCTCAGCACTTCCTGTGGAATTGTACAGCTCATATTAGTACATGTACGTTAATGTTGTTATTGGACTCGAGGGTGTTGTCATATCACTCAAGTCTCAGCCCAAACATGTTAGACACCTTAATGTCGGAACTTTTCCGGCTGCGGTAATAATGGACCATGAGCCATTATTACGACAATAGAAACCGGCCTTATAAGCGGCCAATTGACAGAAAGATCAGTTTTCAAAACTGGCCATTCTGGCTGTTTCTCTCAGAAAAATGGGTCACATAAAATTTTTTGAAGCTCTATATTACTGAAAATCTAAGTTGGAACAGTTAGTATTGTCTGAGTATCATGATACAGCCCAATTCAACATCGCAGGGCAGCCATTATGCCGCATTATAATCTGCCCGGCATCTAATAATATGATAAACCTAACGCTTGTTTCATTATTATGGCAGACTAAAATCTCCGACATAGCCCTTCCCAGATCAGCGCTTGGTCTAGCACTTGGTTGTGACAAACCTAAGCTTGTGAGTTATTCCTCTTATGGAAGGTGATGACAGTGGAAGGCTGATTCTCCTTGACGGTAGTTCATAATTTTTTTGCTCTGGGGATAGCCTGAGTTGAATCTGCTCATTGTTTATTGTTTCCAGAAGCGGCTTGTTTAATAGAAGCGGCTTGTTTAATAGACACGGCACAGAAGTTGTCTTGAAGGTTCACTGGGTGTTGGGAGAGAGGTTGGGGATAAGAATTTTGGAAAGGTGGGTAATGGGACAGAGTAGGATGATAACTAGGATAGTCATAGACTGGCTGGTAATAGTATGGTGATTATACGAGGGTCTCAGAGAAGATAGAATAGGGTGGTGAAAGGCAGGGCTCTCAAAGTCTGTACTCTGATGCACTGGGGAGTAGAGGGACTAACTTAGGCTTGGAACTGCTGGGGGGTTGAGATTCTTGTTCCTGAGGGCTCGACAGACAGGGATGTTGAGAGGGTGTCAAAGTTAAGAATGATGGGACCTTTTCAAGTTGTCTCATTGGACAAATATAAGCCAAGAGTAGTCACCTTGGGCCATATACCATTACTATTACAGATATATATCTATCAGCTATCTTACAATCTAAATAGCACGACCTTTCTAGGAATAATTGCTCACCTGCCATGTCAGTTCTAGTTGCCCTGACACAAGATAAAGTTTGGTGTTAATTTAGTAGAACAAATGATCCACTAAGTATGTAGATAGAACCTTTAAGTCATAGCGCTAAACCCAACTGCGGTACCCTCGCATGCCTCAACTAACGTACGTTACTATAACTTCAATTGCGGTCGAAAGTACTAACTATGGACAACGGGCAAACCGGACCGTGGGACAATATAGCCGAAAAACTTACGAAAAGGTCCTCCATCCTTCCCCTACTCCACGACTATATGCAAGTGCAAACAAGCGAAGACACTTCCACCTTTTTTTCCTATCCCCCCAAGATTTAAATCCCCTAGACCATAAAACTCGAGGTTCCCTACTCGAAGCTCCCCTAGACATACTCATAAGAAGTTCACTGACGGAAACTTACCAGATCCTGTCTAGTAGTGGATGGAATCTCCGCAAGCCTTCAATTATGATGTTGGGACTCCCTGTGATATCATAGAGTCTATATAAAGCCTGTACGTGGTCAATTGTCTTTCTTTCCTGATATAAAATGTCGAGGACGTTGTAGGCAGGCCTATTGGGAAAATCCAACATACCACGTTGACGCGGATCGGAGTAAGCAATGGCCGTTCGAGTCCTTCCACATCATTCTTTCGCCATTTTCCTGGTCCCAGCATGCCCAAAGAATCACACAATCGAAAGCTCGTTCGCTGAGTTTCATTACCCCAAAATGGATATCCCTATGAGAATTTCGAGTGACAGTGTAAAGGGGTCGTCCTCGAGGCGTGCACGACGTGCTATTAAAGCGTAGTGGTTTTCCTACGGTACCGTTTTTGGTAGAACCTCACTTCTCGGTCCTAGAGTTGAAAAGGCAGCCAGTTATGGATGGTCAAGGCTCAGAGGAAACAGTGCGTTTCTTTTCTATCCAGTTATTTGTTCCTTTTCTTGACTTTTACTACGTTTCTCTTCATTGAAACTCACAAATTCTCCGTTTCTATCGACACCCATATCTTTCTACAAAGTTTAACACTCATGCCTGTGTTCCGAAACGTTGATCTCTTGACGCGTCGTTCTCGTCGACTTTCTAGGCAAGAGCCAAAGCGGTATGATGGTATGTATCTCCTTATAACCTGTTCCTATTATATCTACCGTGCTCATTAACTGTTAAACATAGACGAAGGTTTCGAGGTTTTAGACCTAGCATACCCATTCCAGTCTGAATTGCGTCATCCCTCCATTGAAACATCCGCTACGCCTCCAGAGACTCCTCAAGCGCGTACACCGACACCTTCTCCCGTACCAAAAGCTTCTCGACGTTCCAAGGCTCGCGTTAAGAATGGATCCTACCCATATTCTGAACATATCCTGCGACCTCCCAACGCTTTCTTGCTCTTTCGTTCCTGGTTCTGGGCGACACAGAAGGACCTCATCGCTGTACGAGACCATCGTGAAATCTCTCGTCTTTGTGGTGCCATGTGGCGCGAGTTACCGGAAGCAGAGAAGGATCAGTTTCGGAAGGAGGCAGAGCAGGTGAAGAAGGAGCATAAGATGAAGTACCCGGATTATCAGTATGCTCCTCAGTCGAAGAAAACTAGCTCGGGGGTTCGGAGGAGAAAGGACAGGGACTCGTTGGATTGTAAAGAGATTGCGAAGAGAATGACGTTCACTACCCAGGTGTCTGTGGAATTGGAACAGGTTGTTGTCGTGCAGGAACGGCAAGCTCATGAGGCGACCCCTGTACCTTTGGAACCAATCAAGATGGAAGAGGCGGAAGTTACTTTGGGGCACTCTCATGTCGCCGAGACGTCTACGTTTGTACCTACGGAAGACATACCACCTTTGGATCTCGCTTCCTCATCTCTGGTTGATAACGAGACGAACTCGCGTATGCCGGTAAGTTCAAACTATCATTCATCCTCCTTTAATAACTAACGTTCCTTGTTCCAAAAGGATGTCACAAAACAGACTTCGTTCTTCTCTTCCGAATCTCTCGTTCCACCATCCTATTTGTACATCGACTCTCAATTCGGTTCTAACCCCGCAACTATCCCTCTTCATCGCGAATCCTTGCCTGACTACGAGTTGGAACCATCTGTTTTCGAATCGAGCGAGACTCAAATGTCTCTTCTCTTCTCCGACGCCACGAATCCAACACCTCAATCTTCCTCTAGCTCTTCCTTCGTCTACTCTTCCTCGACCACGTCTATTAAGACTTCTTTCGCTTCTTTCGATACCCTCGCTACTTTGTCCTCCCCATTGGCACCATCGGTCTCGATCCCTAATCCCTCCGTTGAACTTCCCAAAACCAGTTCCCTCGAAGACAACCTGAATTACCTTCACGACGCCGAGGAACTAGCTAAACATGGATTCAGATTTCTCACCTCCCCTTCCACTTCCACTTCCACTTCCACTTCCGCTGGGGGCCTTAACGCTACCTTGAATAGCTTGAACTCCTCCCCGTACGAGGAATGGCCTTTGGACCTGGTTCATCCGGATGAATCCTATCAAAGCATAGAGTATCAGATTGAGACGCTGGATGATATGTTTGAGCAGTTTATCGGTATGCCTTCGGCGGAACTCGAACATTGATTGATTCGATTTGATATCAAAAAAGTTTATGGATGTAAGTGTAAGTATATGAACGCGTTAACTATTGTTATGTGATACCCTTGGTTAGGATATATGCCCCCATCTCTACTTCGAATTAAACGATATGCGTTTCGTCTCAAAAGCTAGGGTTTTTATTTATTGTTCTGGATCCCCAAAATACGTAGCATTATTAGAATATCAACTCTTTAGTTACTTCGTTTAGGAATATACACTTTGGTTCGTTGTTTATTTAAAAGCTGATGTTAGAACAGATGTAAGAAAGTTACAACTACAGTTTCGTGTTTATTGATTTGTCGTACAGAAGTTTAGAAAATAGTACCTACCGAGACTTTGGGTTGATGAAGAGGCAGAGAAGTGTTTCGTCGAGGAGGAAACGACATGCTCGATCTGTCACTGTACTATTCACGATTTCTGGATTACCCCAGTCTGAATCCTACGAGGTTCAGGGAAATCAACTTGTTGGTCCTATAGGGGTTGGCGTTGATGTTAAGGAGATTTATAGTCGACCCAGTTAGATTCCGGGCTTTTCTCGAATGAGGAACAAGGAGCTTTCGATTTACGGGCATAATGAAGGGCCTTTAGTGCAGGATAGATTTTGAAGAGACGGGGTTATCATAGGTAGAGGATCTTCCGGTTGTATGACCGCTTAAAGAGGGAGCAGAAATCTCATCCTCACGAGTGGTAGCAGGAGCGTGAACAGATGAAGAATTATCGTCATGCTTAGGAAAACAGGCACAGAAGAATTTTTAGAGAAGGAGAGCAGATATGCCGAAAAAAGATCACCCACAGGTCTCTCGACGCGGACATCATTGACATCCCAACCAGGATATTTCTCTCGACAACGGCTCCTGAAGCGTTGAACAGAATATTGCTTCGTCCCGGCGCATGTTAGATTTAAAGTAGATGGTTATATGACACAACGACACGATATTTGGTGTAAATGGGAGGAGTGAACTGGAGTGAAGAGCCAATTCGAGGACCAATATTAGAAAAAACTTTAAAAAGTGTAAATCAGATGACCGCGTTTCGAATTGTTTGTCCGGGAGAGAGTAACCAAACAAAAATTTAATCCACTGTTCCTCCCCTCGTGGTCAATCCTTCTCGTTTGAGGATTTCTTATCGGAACCTACGGAAAACTGATGAACTACAAAGAATTATTCATTGCCAAATCTGTGCGATTCTAGGATGTCCGGTCACTCCTTTCATTGTCCCTGATCCTGAACTGGATCAGTAGGCAGAGCGGACATTGACAACGGTCTGTCGGCCCCTTTCTCGCTTTGAAGCTGTAAGTTGGACTTTGTTATCTCCAATAAAATTTACGCTTAAAACTCACCATGACGTTCCAAAACAGCTCCAAGTCGTCTATTCTACCCAACGTACGACACAATTATAGATGTAACTACTACAGGTACGACAACTAGGAAGAAGGCCGGACATGCTCCTAGTACGTGAAAGTGAAGCGGAACTACCTACCAATACTAATTATAAGTTAGTATATGAAAATTTGAGCAGTACGCAGCCGGGAACACTATGGATTACGATGCAATCAAGTAACAGTCTTGGTGTGCTCGGTTATCCGTCTGACGAACTCGCACAGACGATCTCCTGGCCAAACCGGGACGTAGAAGCCGCTTCCATAGCGGCAAGTTCTTGGTCCCGTCGTCTAACGATTTCCCTTTTCTTCTCCCGTTCCTTCTTCAACTCTTCGTCTTTTGTTTTGAACGCCGCCAAAGAGAAACCGGAGCTGACTGTATCTCCTCCTACGATAATCTCAACCTCATCCACATCCTCCTCATCCGAGTCGACACATTCTGGCAAGTCAGGAATGTCGTGTGTAAAGATGGGAGTGCAGTACTTTTCCATCCATTCGTTAATCTCCGTCTTCGCTTGCCCAAACTCGCTTTCAAGGTCGACTGCTGGCGATTTGGCTGACTTTGTTATGATTTCCGGAACTTTCTCCGAGTCATCAACTTTCTCGACCTCTTCTGTCTTCCCCCGTTCCGAACCGTCTCTAGCCAGGAAGGTCAAAACTGTCGGGCTGCTGACAAACACACGGAAGTCTTCAGAGTCAACGTCATTATCACACTCGACTGCGCAATTAGCAAACCCGACCCCGACGTTCGCTTTGTGCCAAATCTGATCAGTCACCGGCTCGTGTTGACAAAAAACCATGAATCCCGGATCGCTTTGCGTAATGGAAAGAGGTGGTGGAGCCGTGATATCAGAAGAGTCAAGACGATGTCGGGGAGCGCAAATGTTGATCCTCGGTTGAACGAAAGGACCTTCGGTTTGGAACAGCATGTCCCCCGGTGTATCTACCGGAGATTCATCGCTAACAGCGGAATGTAGCGTGGCAGGTGTATCTTCGAACGCATTATATCCCACAGAGGATTTGTGTAGAACGGGTGGGACGTGAGGATATGAGTTAGAAGTTTGGTGGAGTTGAAGGCCACCTAATGGTAGAGATTGATGTTTTCGAAGAGGAAAAGATGGAAGGTTCAGGTCGCGAAGAGGAAGTGGAGCTGGTTCTGAGTTCGTACGAATGTGGTTAGGAATGCTGGGCCGCTGCGAGTTCGATTCTCCGGTGAACAGAAGGGAAGACAAGGACGGTTTCGGCGAGTGCCCGAATATCTCTGGATGGGTCGCTTTCATAGTCTTGGCTACTAGCGAGACAAAGTCTTTCTGAGCTTTTCTCTGGGAATGTGTATATTCGGAGTCCGGGTCCGACAACGTGAAGTCACATGCAGGAAGGCTGAAGATACTGAGATCGGGAGAAGCGGAGAAGGTTGTCGGAGGCGTATCAGACCTCCAGCTTGCGTCTTGTTCGAAGCTACTGTCATAGCCCGAGCTGGTGGATTCGTAGCTTACAGCTGTGCTTCCCTCTTCGCTGTCGTGATATTTGTTCCTTTCCGGTACCGTGCCCAAGTTTGATGCCTCTACTTGACAGTATCCGAGACCAGTGTCAAACCTATCATTAGATTCGAGAGTGCTGTCACCGAGGGAGAAAGGGCCGGGAGCAACCTTGAACATGTCGATGAACTCGCTTCCAGACATATGGTGCCCCATGCCTACTACATTGAAGGTAGGACGTGGACAGGTGCCCAGTATCTGTCGTTGGCCAGGTATATGGTCTAAGGAAACACACACGTCAAGGAATTCTTCGCCTGACATGTGTATTTGGCCATTCCTCGGAGCCAAGGGAGTCGGCGTGATCTGCTCCAGCGGAGTTCGTGACCCCAGAGGCTCCTTGAGCTTGGGGAAGAGTTGGAAGAGGAGTGGTTCAGACTGAGGATTAGAGGGCTTTTCGAGCTGTCTCTCATTTCGAACAACTTCTCTATTCTCACGTCGACGAACTTCGGTAGAGGCTAGTGCGGTTCCACGCCCGAATGTCGAGCAGCTAGGAGGAATGGAACCGAACCAAAGTTTAGACTTGTTGAACTTGGGCTCTTGGTTTTTAGAAGTCGTAAAGCCGCTGGGCTCTTGGTTCGATTTCGAGCTTCTGGGGAGCACGGAACGGCTTTGGTCTGAATTCACATTCTGGTTATTTTTAGCCAGGAGTGGGAACAGTTTATGGAGAAGCGGTACGTTATTGCCAGATAACGAGTGGTTCGAAGCCGTGACTGAGTTACGTGGTATTTGTACAGTCTTGATAGTTGATAGGAGGCAGGAGTGAGGGCAATTGAGTAAGGATGTGGCAATGATGGTAGACAGAAATAATAGGAAGCGAAGCAAATCAGGTTTAAGCCGTGCCCAAGTTGCGAGAGCAACCCACCTCGATGTTCGGTTCCGGGAAATTGACTGTTTCTCCTTGAACCCGTCGACGAGCGTTCGCCTTCGAAGTATTGTTCTTGTTGAATTTCATTTGAAGTTATGATGGGAAATTTACTGAGTGGTGATCTGGTGGTTGAAAGTGGGTGTCAGAAAACGTTGGTTTCTTTTGTTTGAGCTTGGACCAATGATGCCACGCGACCCACCGCGTCTTCATTGTGGACGACACGGTGGGCTGATAATCATATGATCTATTGATGCTCTACTTCAGTAACTTCTGCGAACGCAATCATAAGGTATCGAAGTCCCTCTGATCCTGTGTCGACGCTATCCTTACTACTATGGGTAAATCGGTGAAAGAATCGTTCAGAAAATTAACCACACTGGTAAAAATCGTTCAAAATCAGTCTTGATTCCACTGCCTCTTTGCCAATTCGATTGAAGGATGAACTTGGAGATCGTCAGTTACCTCTGTCGTTATCTTTTCTTCCTTCGCTCTCAATCTCTCAACCTAAGAGATGATAGATTATTAGGTTTGACATCGTCCGCTGGTTCAGCTAGACCGGAATCTGAATCGGAGAGTAAACTACTCGCACCTTCGGTACCGATGCGAGGGGATGTTTGTCGTCCTGACTCTTAGTTGGCTCTCCAAACAATACGGGCTTTCAGGCTCTTCCTGGTGATCCTCTGACATTGAGCAAAGCTCAGAGCTTTGACCCAGTGGATGTCACATGAAACTGGAACACAGGCTATACCTCATCCTTGTGTATCACAACAGTTGAATCTCAACCACAACCTCAGCTTATCACACCGACGGTGGCAGCAAGTGTGCCAGTCCGAGCTCAGGGCATACTAACTCTTGCCACTGGAGAAGGAGAACAACCTTTCAAAACCCAACCTCCATCGCAAAGTGTCCCTATGATGTATGTACTGCAGCAGTTCAAGTTCAGAGCATTAATCACCCCATTGGAGAAAGAAACCAGCCTTTTCAGTGCTCAGCACGGTAATCCTTTGTCTGGCGTCGATTCTCCCATACCTCACGGTAACGACTTTGAGGAGTGTGCAGTCAGGATTGAGAGATGGAGAACCCGGACTTACTTGCATACACAGGCCCTTGCTCACGTTCGTGCATCGCTAACTTAATATTCAGATTATTTCATTATGACACGACTAGATATATATTCATCTATAAATGAATCCCGTTTGTGACTTCAAAATGGCTAGAGTCCGGAGCTAGTAGACATTAAGAATATAAACATCATCTAATTTATCAACAAAAGAGTACATACAATTATATTAATGGACACTAGGAGAGTCGAACTCCTGACCTCACGCAAAGCATCTACTTGGCAACTCTGCTCATGCGAAGCGTGCGCGCTACCAACTGTGCCAAGTGCCCAGCAAATGAAGTGTTTGGGCGCAATCGACCCGTAGTATTCATGGGTCAATTTATGTTCTGTACAAGCGTATACAAAAGCTCGCTGCGTTAATTCTGTTGTGCTATGACTCTGAAATGACCTTGAGACCATGCGTTCTTAACGCCTAATGACAATATCATAAGTATAGGTATGTGAAATAAGTACCTTTGAAATTTGAGATAATACTGTTATAAGTTCACTGGAAAAACAGCCTACTTTGATTTTAACACTGTCCTAGGCCTAATCTGAACGAGCCTGTACAGCATCTAACAACTCCTGCTGTGTAAAAGATATCGAGATTTCTATGACCTATAGAAAATAGGAAGACCCCGAACAAGAGGAACAGATATGCCATTGTCAATCAGGTCTATGACATACCCTCGCACTGGACCTAGGCACGACTTGCGACACCCTACGTACGGCCCAAATCCTATCCTTGATCAAACACCAACAAGGTGCCGTTCTTACGATGTTCAAGACTGGAAAGGTGCAACGTCCGAGTCATCCGACTTGCAGGCTTGGGTATTCCGCGATAACCGAACTGATGCTTTAACGGATGTCTTGCATTCGGAATCGATGCGTCAATTCTTCCGAGTTGTGCGAATTCAAATTTTCTCTCAGTTCCTATGATGGCGTGTGGATAATTCGATACGTTTCTGGATCTTCGCAGACACCTCCACACTGTGTCTTGGATTTTCCTAGAGAAGGCACGAAGTTTCTCTGTAGGATGTACATCCAAGGAAGCTTGCAGGTCATTCTAGAGCAGTTAAATAGTAGTGGGCTGAAGCAATGGTCTACGAACTCGGAACACCCTCTGTGACCCGAGTTTGAGCTTCTTTCTCAAAGCTTGACTTGGCTTATCTTGAATGCCAGCTCCAACACAAAGCGCGAATGAACCTCAGACAACTATTGACGTCGTAGATCTCATGTAGATATGCCATTAGATTCTTCAAGTTTGAACAAGGCAAAAACAAGCCCTCAGGAAAATCGCTTACAAGAACCAAGCAAATAGCGCCATCATGCAGAGAAGCAAAAATCTTTCGAATATATGAGTAAAAAAGTGACTCGAAGGTCCTCCACGCGAACAAGTGGGGCGTTTCCTTATCGATATCAAAGGAACCCATATTTAATAATAACACCACTTCAAGAAAGCTCATCCAAAATACACAATTCCAAACGGTCATCCTGACGACGCGACGTCTCTCAATCAACAAAGAAGACGACCGAGGAAAAGTTTGGATTTACACAAAAGAAGTCCACCACTTCAAATGTACAAACTAGAATCCAGAGCTAGGAGACATTACTTTAATAATGATATTTAATTTGACGTAAAAAGCAAGGCAGCGGAGTGGACACTAGGAGAGTTGAACTCCTGACCTCACGCAAAGTTAGCGGCGGGTATTGTTTATGCGAAGCGTGCGCGCTACCAACCGTGCCAAGTGCCCAGTAAATGAAACCATTGGGCGCAATGATCAATCATCTCGTAGTATTTATAAGTTAATTTATCTTCTGGACAAAAAGACTACTGCGTTAATTCTGTTGTGCTATGACTGAAATGACTTCTTTTGAGACCGTGCATTCCGTGCGCCTAATGGACAACATCATATACTTGGGTATGTGAAATAAGTACCTTGTTTTGAGACTTGGGATTTGAGATAATACATTCCGGTCACCGCTAAGTTCACTAGAGAAACAGCCTATCTTGATTTTAACACTGTCCTAGACCTCACCTAAATGAGCTTGTACATAATCC
This sequence comes from Dendrothele bispora CBS 962.96, assembly GCA_004369135.1. Taxonomy (NCBI): domain Eukaryota; kingdom Fungi; phylum Basidiomycota; class Agaricomycetes; order Agaricales; genus Dendrothele; species Dendrothele bispora. The sequence goes on along the minus strand of ML179308.1, from coordinate 49,679 downwards.
TTTAACGTTTAACATCTAACAACTGCTGCGTAAACAATATCAAGGCTCCTATGACCTATAGAAAATAGGAAGGAACAAATATGACATTGTCAATCAGGCCCTTCCAACTATGACATACCCTCGCACTGGACCTGGGCACGACTCGGGTCGGAAAACAGATGAAAAATAAGCTTCCTTGCCATAACCATGATCGGCGTTCTAGGCCAAAACTCAATTGAAGCCTCCCTGACAAAAACATTTCCGTACCAATGCCATGCTGAGAGGATGACTTTTCCTTGACATATCTCCTATCTGAACACAAAATGAGATCGAAGGATTGACGACGGAGTCTGGTTTTCATCGACCTTTAGCTTCAGGTTAGAAGCAAGAACAACAATGAAGCAAGTGACCAGTCACCAACAAAGTTTCTAGTTTTCCAGCAGTACATGATGTACGCCGCCACTAGGCTCCAACCCAAGCCGTATCCTTGCACTAAGAGGAACCTCATCTCCAGCAAATCCAGTTCATCCTAGAAAACTCCCTCCGGGTCGGTTAACCTGTCCATGTGATCAATCGGGCACAGATGAGGGGTCGAATCGTGATTAATCGTCTACCTTTGGCATAAAAGTACCCCTCGATTAACTCATTCCTCGATTATTTTTTGATTACCTATTTAGAACCGCTGCACCGGCGGTTGACGTTGACAGCCACGCACACTATCTATTTTCTCTATTGTCCACTCTATACTCCGCTGTACCCGAGTAGAGGTATACGTAGACAATCGCGTCGAACTTAAAAGGGTCTGAGGTGTTCATACCCTCATTCGTCTGTCCTTCTGACAATTCTCCTGTCCCTTCTTCAGCCACCGAAATTGTCGACAAAGATGGCGACTAGTCTTTTCTTCCCATCTATTGGCCTTCAAGTTCTCGTTTGTTTGGTTTATTTTCTTGGTGCGTCTATCGTTGGTTTATGTCCAAACGTTTATTGACTCGCATTTTTTCTCCCGAACGAATCTTGTATGTCTTGTAGGTATCTCGACCGTAGCCCACTGCGTGTCCAGACGTCTCCCGGATATCATACACATTCGTCAGACATCATGGACCCGGCTTCTCATACCACTAGTCTTCATCGATTCTTGGCTATTTTTATTCACTAGTAAGTTAGCTTCAAAGCTCTTGATGATGATGACTACCTCGATCTAACAAAACGTTTACAGGTGGTATCTTGATCTTCGGGGTCGGACTCGAAACATCTCTGTCTGTCTGCATGACAGGGATATTTCTCTGCATTGTGTTCTATACATCTTCCAAAGTCTTGCTCTATATCGTCTTAAGTACGTACCGGAACCGGTCTCCCTGCCATTAACTATTTGATAGGATCATTAACTCGTGATTTCTCCCGTTCTCTTTCTTTTTGTTACACAGTGGAGAAAGTTCACGTTGTATGGTCAACTTCACATAACACCCCACGTATGAAATCCCCGGTGTATCTAGTCGGCCTTGGCACAATCTTGCTTTACGTTGTCGTCGCAATCGTTTTAATCATCGGAAGGGTGCATTACCTTAGTGCAAAAGACGGGTATTGCTATATTGGCTTGAAGTTTTATGCGTCGTTAACTTTGTTGACCTATGACTTGTAAGTAATTTCAAGATCGTCTTTCTCCTCATCATAATCTAATCATGCTCGTGTACGGGAACCTCATTTGGGCAGATATATCACTCTTCTCCTCACGGCTCTCTTCTTATGGCCTTTAACAAGATCAAAACTCAAAAACCCAAGGCTTCAACGAGTTGCTTCTCGGAATTTAGTGTCAGTCTATTTCTCAATAAACTTATTATCACGAGAACCTCTGATCGAATAGATGATTGCTTTGAAACACAGATCTGCTGGAGTGGCACTCGCAATGTCCACAGTAAACATCGCTATTCTAACCGCCTGGCATGGAAAAGAACGTGGATGGATGTGTCTGGCATGTTGTACAACCGATGTAAGTTTCTAAAATCCGTGTGTAACCAAAAGTTCACTCACTAAAGTTGAATGTCATTCAAATCTATTGTACAGATCATCTTCAACGCCCTTGCCCTCTTTTGGGTTACCAAAGATGCTCAATCAAATTCCACACCAGGACATAATCTTGAGTCTGCAAACGGACCTGATATCACTATCTCGGGTGGTAGGAGACTCGGACTAGACGCATCACCGGTACCAGTGATGATGAAGACCTTGAAGCACGATCGAGACAATACATCCGGACTCAGTGGGGTTACCGTCACAGGAGAGTTTTCGAGAGAGTCAAATGATCCAATTTTTCGAGGACAATCGGTTCAAGTTGTGGTGACTACTGTTAAGGAGAGGGATGATGATTCTTATGACGTGAGTACGGATTGAATTGCAACCGTTTTGAAGTGGAAGTTGACCATATTATGTACTTTGATTTTTAGGGTGAAACTAGCGTCAAGAGAACAGATATCTGATAAAATTGCTCCGTAGTTCAAGCTCTGGGGGTTATTTATTCTTTCGTCTTTTATTTTGGGACTTTTTGGAATTGGGAAAATGAGGAATGGATTGTACACCTATATCTACTCTGACATCTAATAGACAGATTTTTATCTAACCTGCGAGTTCTGGTTCTCTTCAGTACTATGATTTATCCCGGCCTTCACATTACCGCGGCCGGTGTAAACTTTTAAGAGCTCTGGCAGGCTTATGTAATCCATCCGACCTCTCTTCCGTGACCTTCGCGAATTCACGCAGCCGGGTATAACAATGGCCTCGCCTAGTCAGCTCGTTAGGCCCAGCCAACTACCGGTTATTACGGCTCTTTTTCAGCTCTGTTCTTACTTGCTTTCTTCAACCGTTCCTGGGAGAGCTAAGGGTATGTTCGAAGTTGTGAAAAGACTGATGCTAGGCGAGAATCCAGGCTGGAGCTCAGTGGGTAGAGTGTTTTTATGGGCTTTGCTTGTCGCGAACGCGCGTGCGTTACCTTTTGTATGGCATGGTATGTTTCCAGTCCTCTTTAGAAGGGTGCTAGCTAGGAAGGACTGATAACGTGTCTGATAGTCAGGGTCTTTAGACCTCTCATTTATGTCCGCTTTGAGCAGCTCTCTATCATGGCCAAGTGTATGTTTTCTTCCAAGAAAACAAAGCTACGTGTCATGGAGGAGTGGATAGAGAGTATCTCTCCTATTGGGCAAAGTCCGTTGGGACCCGTCGTGGTGTACAAAAGTTTTGCTAGTGTGTATTGCTCTCTTCAGCGTCTGTTTTTTCTCAACTCTACTGACAAAACAATGTGATATGATTTAGGTTTTGATGAATGTGACTATAACTTACATCTTTCTAATTCGTCCTACGCCAAAGCGCTTGACGGTGCTCGTTTCAAGCTCGCCCGTGAACTGTTCACCCAATTTCTACGTGTTGGCGGACACATGCCGCTTGCGGCGACTCATTTCCATTTCATCAAGGAGATACCTGTTTTGAATCCTTACGAAGTCAGGGTTAGCGTGGGTAGTTGGGACGAGAAATGGGTGAGTCGTGACTTCTTTCTTTTTTGTTGTTAGTTGGGTGTACTGATTGTGCATATATGTAGGTATACATTCTTTGTCGATTCGTGACCAAGAAGAAACCAGGCCAAAAGAAATCCTCTCCTAAAGATAAAACCGGCGTCAAGAACGGATCTCCAAGCACTCCATCCATGTTCGACCACGCGCCCGTCTCCGACTCTGGTACACCCTCTCTCTCCTCGACCGGTACCCCAAACCCGACTATCACCATAAACACTTCCTCTCCCATCCCATCGTCCTCGCAGACCGACCCAGAACAGACCATCCGAACCCTGACATCCAAACTCGCTTTGTCTTCGCAACAAGCCGAAGACGAAGAAGGATACACTCTTCACACCGTCACTGTCTCTCTCATGTGTTTCAAGATCGGAAGAATAACCGTTCCTCCGAATTTGGTCATGGCTGCGAGTGGGTTGTGTGCACCTCCGACTTTATCTTCAACAGCCAGTCCTGAGGAGGTCGTCGTCTCTTCGGCGAGTTCCTTACCCAATCCTTTCTCTCCAGCGATGCTCACGCCCGATTTGGCTGACGGGGAGTGGTCGTCGTCGCCGTCGTCGAACAATCCGAGCGTCATTCTTACCTCCGCATCACCTCTTTCACCTTCCGAACCTTCAAAAGGTACAACTACAGAGCTCTATCCTCTTCAACTCCAAACAACCCAAACATCTATTCCCGTTCCCGTGAACGGTCTACCTCCATCGTCGTCAGAGAAAGAGAAAGAGAGAGAGAAATGGAACGAAATCCGAGAGGATTCTTATTCTTATTCTCACGAAAACCCACCTCCGCATTGGAAATGGGTTCTTGGAACGATTTCGGCACCTCATGGGGGTTCGGTGAAGAAGATGAATAGGTTGATGAAGGGGGTTTGGAAAGAGATTCCGAGGGATCCTAGTCCTAGTGTGCAGGGTGGTGATGGTAGCGGTGTTAAAGCTGAAGTAGGAGAAGGACTGTGGCATGGAGAGTATCAAGGTGGGAGGTGGTGGGAGAGGGCGTTGGAAGGGTTGGAGGAGGAGAGGAAAGAGAGGTTAGGGATCTTGGAGGGGTTGAAGATTGCGATGAGTGGGGTGAGAGGGTTGAAGTAGAGGGGTTTTTTTGTGTACTGCGTGGGTTATGGGGGGTTAGAAAAATTAAAGGTCGTGTGCTGGTAGATCTAAAAAATTCTAATTGACATCTATAGACTTACTTACTTAGTCGTTTTTTTACTTACTTCTATTGTTGTTAAGTTAAGTAGATTACTTGTTCTCTCAATATTGCTTAAAATATTTCTTTGCGTGTGGATGTTACCTGTTCAAAAACGTTCATACGGAGTTGTAGTAATACATAAAGTACATAAATCACATAAATCAAAAAGTAACTTTCCCTATTAGATTTTGACACTTATAGATTTGACCCTAGATAATCCTTTCACGGTTCGTCGTCCAATCCACCTGGCGTCCAACTTCAGCTCAACCTCTGTAACCTCTGTAAATCTGCGACACTGGAAAGAGAGAGGGGGAGAGGGAGAGGGGGGGTAGGGAGGTGGTTAGGTTTCAAGCTTTCAATCCATTTTCCGGAGTCGACTCTGGGATCTCCAAGGCGGTACCGGGTTTACACATCAAATCGAAAGTTTCTTGAGAGTATGGAGGGTAACGTGTCTTGAAGACAGGTTCGATTCTGGGTGTTCAACGATATGTATGGTGTCAATAAATCATGTCAATCGAGAGTCGAGAGAGAGAGTTGGAATGGACAATAAGATATGTCAATTGAGAGTTCGAGAAAAAGAAAGTTAGAATGACGGGTGACAAGTGACAAGCGGGAAGGGAAGAGGGGAAGGGAGAGGGAAGGGAGGTATGGAAAGTAAGCGAACGGAAAGGAAAGGCAAAAACGCAAAAAGGAAAGACTTACTCTTTAGGAATCGTGAGACAACTGCGTTTATAAGAGAACTCTTCAAAGGTGTATTGGAGGACTTGGGAACCGTCTTTTTTTTTGTTTTTTTTTGAGGATGAAGATATGCATGAGATGTAAGTTAGGATAGGAAGGAAGGGACTTACGACCGGATTCGCCTACACCGCCGAAAGGCATTTCGTTCACTAAAAGATAAGAAGAGTCAGATTTAGTCGAGCTGTGCGTGGGTCGTCGGAAAACGGGGGGACGGACCATCGAGTTGTATGAAAGTGTCATTGAAGATCAGAGCTCCGCTCGCTGTACCTTCACGAACTACAAAAAGAAAAAGAAAAAGAAAGAGGAAGTGTCAGTATCTAACTTAGAGGCGCTACTCGACTGACAAAAGAGCAAAAAAAAGAAAAACACTCACTCCTCGTTTTAACCTCCTCGTTATCACTAAACACATACATCACCAACGGATGATTCCTACTACTAATAAACTCAATCGCATCGTCCACCGTATCGACTTCCAACAGAGGTAAAACCGGTCCAAAGTTCTCCCCCTGCATCAACGCGTCTTCCGGTGTGATCCCAGTCAAAATCGTCGGTTCCATCTTGAACGTTTTCGGATCCTTCCCTCCCCCAGTAACCACCTTTCCTTTTGTCTCTTCCAACAACCTCTCCACTCTCCTATAATGCAACTCATTAATAATATGCGCATAACTCTCACTCTCCAACGCAGGTGATCCTTCAGGAAAACTCTCTTTATAAGCTTTTTGAAAACCTTTCACTAATTCTTCCATCAACCCCGGACGTGATTTCGTAGGCACGAGAACGTAATCGGGAGAAACGCAAATTTGACCAGAGTTGGAAGTTTTACCCCAAAAGATTCGTTTGGCTGCTAGCTCGATGTCGTCGAAATCAGGGTCGATGATCACGGGGGATTTGCCTCCCAGTTCGAGTGTGACGGGTGTGAGATGTTTTGCGGCTGCTGCTGAGATGACGCGTGCGACGGTGCCGTTGCCTGTGTAGAAAACTGGATTTACCAAGTATTATTGTTTTTTGGTTTTTTTTTTTTGGTTTTGGTGGTGGTAGGGTGTTTGCCGTGATTTGAACGGATATGGAATGATGCCGAATTTTAAGGAACGCATCCATCGATTGACACCGAATGAAAGAGAACATATATGGTTTAGAGTCAAGTCAGTCAGTTGAATGAAGTGTAAAAACAGAAAAAGGAATAGAGTTATCCGCACTGTGATTCCATTTGAGCTCGAGAAGTCTGGTGACCTCTGGAACACCGCCAAGAACGACCCGATACGCGCGTTGGTCGAGATATCTGGGAAATATATCCGCTACGGCCTCCGCGAAATGAGAAGAGACTTCGGATAGCTTGAGAACGCAGCAACACCCGGCTGCGATGGCACCGAGAAGAGGTTGGAAGGAAAGGACCACAGGGTAGTTCCACGGACTGAACAAGGGTAACAAGGTTTGTGTGTGTAACACAGTTGTATTTAGGGTGGGAGACGTTAAACCAAAATGAGAAGGATGAGACTACGGGAGGGAGAAAGAACAACGCACGCTATGACGACGCCGACACCTTTTGGAGCTTTGTATACTCGCGGTTTCCACTGTTTCTGGTGGGGTTTGGAGACGATGTCTTCTCTGTTCTCGACTTGAGTCCATCCGGGGAGACGTTGGGCAGTTAGGACGCAACGTTCCATGATTGGGTTGATCTCGCACAGGTAGACTTCGAAAGCGGGTTTGCCAAGGTCCTGCGTTCGTGTTTTGTGATTTCTTTAGCAAGGGTTGCGTGCACACACGCACGACGTGCGCAAATAGACGTAGGTCTGGAGGACATACCTGCCAAATGGCATCCGCAATGCGGGCGTGGTTTTCTTTTAGCATTCTGGCCAGCTGGAGAGCTTGGTGCTGGCGGAAAGCCAAAGGAAGGGTGAGCTTTGTCTTGAAAGTCTTGTGCAGATCCGTATGGATCTAAGTCAAGGCGTTCGAAAAGTGAGTACACTTTTAAGGCGTCGTTGGCCATGGGTTTGAATTGCAAACCCTTACCTGCTCAATTTCGTCGAAAGAGGTGTATGGCATAGTTAGCGATGTCTATCTGGTGTAGGATGTGGGGGAGGGAATTGAGGGGGTAGAAAGGGGGCCTTGGGTTTTAAAGGAGATCACAGGGACATGTTCAATATGTTATTCAGTCGTTTCCATTCTTGGTAAAGATTCTCCGCCGATCCTGTTCAGGGCTCACATGGACGTCCCTTTATCCGAGTTTATCGTCCCAACGTCTTTCCCAAATTCGACCTCAGGAGTCCCATCGTCTTCCACGGGCAAACACGTCCTTATCCGAATAGGGGTCTTCGAATCCGTGTCGCCTTAATTTGAGGTTCATGGGCACTTGGCACAGTTGGTAGCGCGCACGCTTCGCATTTGCTATTTGCGTGAGGTCGGGAGTTCGACTCTCCCAGTGTCCATTTGGATGACTGTCTGGATTTTTTAACTCAACGTCCACATTTCCTTCAGATCTGAATCAGCATGGACGTCCCTTTATCGTCCTTGCTATATTGGACCTCAGAGTCCCGTCGTCTTCCACGGGCAAACACGTCCTTATCCGAATAGGGGTCTTCAAACCCGTGTCGCCTTAATCGAGATTCAAGGGCACTTGGCACAGTTGGTAGCGCGCACGCTTCGCATTTGCTAATTGCGTGAGGTCGGGAGTTCGACTCTCCTAGTGTCCAATTTGAAGACTTCTGGTTTGGTTTTTTTAATTCAACTAGTGTTGCACGCGACTCGACTCCGCTCCGGCTAGTCGCCGAGTCGAGCCGGTTTTTGAGTCGCGGCTTGACTCGTGACTCAAGTCGGCAGAGTCATTTGGAGTCGAGCCTGAATTTTGTTCCAAATAAACTGGAATTTCACTGGAGTTTCAGGGATTAAAACAGTTCAGTGCTCTTTAAAATATACCTAATGACTTCAAAAAAGTATCTAGAGCTGAAGATAGTAGATAGAAATGTATTCGGAAAATTGTTCGAGATTGGTATGACCCTGTCATAACCAGATTCTCACGGCTTTTTCATGACCGAAATTCACATATCAGCCATTGTACAAGGTAAGTACTTATTTTTATTAACTTCACTTACTGTATCAACTTCTTACAAGCTATTATACTTACTTGCAGCACTTTTACTACCTCCTTCCTTGAGGAAGCCATTTTCGACCGACTCCAATTGACTCGAGTCGGAGTCGAGTCAATTTAAATGACTTTTTTGCCGAGTCGAACCGAAGTGAGTCAGAGCCGAGTCCTGACATCACTAAATTCAACGTCCGCATTTCCTTCACATCAGCATGGACGAGCATGGACGTCCCTTTATCGTCCCAACTTCCCATATTCGACCTCAGGGGTCCCATTGTCTTCCACGTCCTTACTCGAATAGGGATCTTCAGATCGTGTGGCCTTAATTAAAGGTTTAAGGGCACTTCACACAGTTGGTAGCGCACGCTTCGCACTTGCTAATTGCGTGAGGTCGGGATAACCGAGGGTCCTCTTCACAATTTTTTTAGCGACGTCCGCATTTCCTTCACATCAGGGTGCATAGGCTGCAACGAGAAACATGACTTTTTTTTAGTTAAGAAACGGCCCATTTGTCATTAGCCCCACTTTCAAAAAATACTATGATGCCAGTGCAAGTGGCACATCTGAGTTTGTATGCCGACTACTTTGTCGATGGGACCGAGGCGACAACCTGTCAAGAATTGTTGGGCAGCAGGTAGAGGTCAGCATACAGCGAGAAGCTCATACAGATAGTACACTAGCGTTTTTGTTGACGTCGTGTAGCTCTAGATCTGTCGAAGAATGTATATACATGTTTTCCTTTACGTTCCGTTTCTTTAGTCCCATATTCGAATTTCTTTACGCAGCCCCATTTTCATTTTTCTGGGTCTGGCCGTCATATTTCTCGTTGTATACTATTTTGTACGGGGAAGCTGCGCAAACGGGGAAGCTGCGCATTTGGCAAATATCTCTTGTATTAGGTACTTGGGTGTGCATTTGGGGGTCAATATCCAGAGCAGAATACAGCGTTTATTTGCATACGAGAGCTCGTTTAGGTTGCTTCAGTGCTCATTGAGATATCGGATCAAGATGGTGCCATTTTTGGCAAAACACGTGAATTCCTTACATCATCAATTGATCAAACCTCTGTGTTCGTGGCTCTGGGCATTTGCAGCGAGCGTTGTGTGCTGCTTACTAATTGCCACGCGAGCAAATTTTTGACACCAACCGGTCCAACGTCGCTTGTCCCCGAAACATACATTCTCTTTACATCGGCGGTGATTCCAACACTTCTAGAAGCTATACGAATTACGGTGGTATGTATGTTGACTCTCAGGATAGGGTACTATACATAGTTTTGAATACATAGATTAATCAACTTCCATCTCGTCCTCATTCTCCTCTTCCCAACTTTCCAAAATCAAGTCCTCTGCACTCGCCGATTCAAATAATGCCTTGCATGATGGACGCCCAAGCTCATTATACCTCTTTAAAACACCCCGCAACACCTCTGCTCTCTCAGCCTTTTTCCCACACTTAGATTTCTTGGGAACTTCGAGGACTTCCATCAAACGTAACACGTCCAGTTGGTCATCAAGCGCCGCAACTGTCAACGTTGAATTTACCTCATCCGCTTCTCTCAATAAAACCACCTTGGATAGCCTTTCCTTCCGTTCCCTTTCCTTCGAATCCTTTGCCTGCTGCTTCGCCTTCTTCAATGCCACAACTCTCTTATTGAACTCCACCTGTTCCTTCCGCCGTTTAGCCTCCATTCCACTCGCATCAAGAACTCGAGCCTCTCTCATGATATACCGGAAATCTTCGTTGGTAAATTTGGCATCCATGAAGGCTTGGGTGTCATTTCGAGCATACAGTACCATTGCGTTGTACTGCTGAATAGTGAGTGTCGGTTTGAAACGCATCATGACACGATAGGAGCCTAACGCTCCTTCATTCACATCATTGGTAGCGGGCATCCATGCATCATCCTTTTCTTGCTGGGTTGCGAGATCAATCAAACTCCCTGGGGCAAATTCAGCAGTAAAGCGGATGTACGTTGCCAAAGCGCCGGTCAAGAATTCAATGAGGAGATCCTGAATGTACGGAAGTTCTTGAAGGCGGGAATGAACTGCTTTAACGACATCAGGCTTTTCCCATGGCCGTCCATCAAGGGAAGCTAGTAAGTATGTATCTTCCCCTGGGGTCAAGAGAAGAGCCGGATTATCAATCAGCTTCTGCATGTGCTCACGAACCTGCTCATGCCATGGTCCTAAATCTAGTGCGTTGACACTACTGCTTTTACGCACAACACGCAGGTATGGGACAGTGATCGCTTGATGGACCAAGCCCAGTACTGCAAGTTCTTGACGAGTCTGCGGGCATTTCAATGCATTTACAAGGTTTTTCTCGATATTAGTCCATCCAGGTTGGTTTTTCGTCAATTTGACCGTTTCGAGGAAATCAATGTAGTGTTTGTCATGTAGGAATAGTACGCCTGCCGCTGCGCCATGTGAGGCGAACCGAGTGTTACTGGTATCCGGAAACTGTTCGAAGTCATCTTCAAGTAAGTCTCGGAAGTGCGCAATGTACACCTTTCCCTGACCCTTTCGTTCATCTCTGTTTCGAAGAACTGCTCCTGCAATAGCTGCTGTTTTAGCACCACCACGAGTAGATGCTTCGAGAGCTGCAACTTCGGCATCGGTGAGTTTTCTTCCACGCTGTGCATTGGGATTAAGCACCGGCTCGAGCGTTGGTGCGTTATGTTTATTAGCGAGTACAATTGGACCCTCAAGACCATGCTTATCCCAAAAAGCCATCATATGTGCGTTTCCGGCCTTGAAGCTGTTCTGATCTTTATGCATACAGCATCCAGTCCAGAAAAACTGATCGATGGTGCGTCTCAACGACTCGTCAAGGCCATCATAGAGCTCTTGGCCAAGCTCAAGCTTCAATTCCTTCATAACTGCAGCATCAAGTGCGGCCTGTTCCACTCTCGACAGATTATTCCAAGCTTCGGGACCCCCTGCCTTCGCTATCTTTCTATCGTGCGTGTCTCGAAGAACTCCAAATAAATGCATAATATCCATTTCCAACATCTTCTCCTCGCCCAGCTCCTCGATGGCCATCTCATGCTTCCATTTTTGGATATGATTAGCAGTCACTTTTTCGTTGTTGGCATGATCCCCGTTCATTCCTTTAATCTTTTTCGCGATTTTTTGAATTGTAAGCGAAATGCCTTCTCTCTTGAATAACGGGCTCTGGGTGTACGTGCTGATGATTGTTGAAAAATTTTTCAGCCAAGCCATTTTTGACTCATCGGCCGAGTGGTCAAGTGTTGGTGCGATCGACAAAATACGAAGCTTGGGTTGTTCCGAAAGGACACTAGTTTGAGTCCTGTAGTCAGGCGTGTGAATGGCCAGATGTTCGACCTCGATATTTTGATGCTTATGGCCCGTGCTATCTTGACTTAACGTGGTAGCTGCAGGAGAAAGCAGGTGTAAGTATTTTTTGTAATTTAATGAAGAATTTCTTACTTGGGATCAAGGATAACTCGTATCCTAGCTGTACCTGTGCAGCAACCCATCCTTCAAGAACTGCTCTCCCAACCGTCCGTCGACTCATCTCATTCTTCACCTGTATACCAAAGAGGTTGGAAACAGACTTGATTATACCCCCAATCTTTTCACGAGCACACCCATATTGCACAAGCTTTCGAGCAAGAGCACGCATCTGAGGTGTGTAAGTCCGGTTTTCCTTTAACTTTGCGACAACTGGTAATCGACTCTTAGCCCTTTCAAGCCTGAGAGGAATGCGAGAACAGCGAGCTTTAAGGGTGCGTATCAATTTTTTGTCCTCGTTCTTTTGATTTCGGAGTATGTCGATATGACTCTTTAATCTCTGGAGCTCCCGCACATAGTCCTCGTGAGTTGACACCATCTGTTTCTCCACCTTCGAGTGGGCCTGCCTCATGATAGACAACTCTGAAGAGATCTTGTAGATTTGTTCACGAAAAGTGGCATTTCTTGCGGCCTGTCGAGACATCTTCCTCTGGGTATTCTTCAACCTTGCAGTCACCTTCTCTAGTTTCGATTTTGTCTCCTCCAAGCTCGTCCTCAACCTCTCTTTATCCTCCAAGGTTCTTTCCTCATTCTCCTGCATGGTCTTCTGCTGCTTCATTAGGTATGTGTTCTGCTGTACGAGCTGTTTCTTCGTGAGCTTGATTGAAGGGGTAATTGTCTGTGGGTCGATGTTTTCCTTGTTCAACCATCGTTTTTCACGTCCTTTGCTGAGTGATTTTAGTTGTAACGGGGTTCTAGAAGGTTTTTGGCGTCCCATTGAAGCCTTTTTCACGTTAAAGACACGTAGGGTACGAGCGAGTCGGAAAGACGAGGATTGTTGATTGGGTTTACGTAATGCGTTGGGCGCGTCTGAAGGGGACCCGACCTTTTCATTCGTATTTTCAGCTCACGATGCCGCTATGCTCTAAAATGACATTGTCAAGTAGGATATTTAAGATGTATCTTAATTTTGGCAAGAGGAATTTTTCATAGCTTGACTTTAAGTACCATTTCTACGTTACTTGTATAGCGTATTTCAGCAAATAATCATTCTTATAAAATTTCCTCTTAACAATTTTTACTACCTATTCCCAAAACAATATTCCGACGTTGAGTCTGATAAAAGAAGATCATTCTGAAGTTTTATTTCGAGGGGCGCACTGATGCTAGAATTATAGTGAGAGACGGCTTTAGTAAACAAAGCCAAACATCATGCTCAGCTTATAGGCAATGCCCAGAGCCAGTGTTCGCATCCTGCTGCTGTAGGACGAGAACCATTGCATTGTTACCCACCATTTTGGGCTCATTCTCCTCCATTTAACACTGGTATTTCTATCGGAAACCTCATTTATCTGTGCTGCATGCCCTCCCGGAGTTTACTGACCTCCTCTGCTTGTGTTCTTGTCTTTTTTAGGTTTCAAGTCGCAAGAGTGTCCGTCCTATTTCGAAGACAGCAGTTATTACTATGCCCCGAAACTTGACGAGCAGAGTATCTCGACACAGTGCAATGCTTTAACTGCCTCAATATGTTTTTCAAAGTTTTTTAGACAAGTCCAATGTCCCAGAAAGCGCCCGAGTGCTATTTGGAGCCCTTTACAGAGAAGATTATAGATGTTGGGATTTACGAAGAACATGGGTCCAGATAATGACTAGGTGCGTTTAGCTTCTTCTTAGCTATCCTCCGATGCTGAATTTGGGGCAGGGTTATTGTTCAACTCCACTGTTTGAAGCCCACCTTGATGGAAGTTGCTCTGAGCACGAAGCCGAAAATTTTCTTACAAGTAGATATCACCTCTCTATTTGAATAATATGGACAATATACAAGTTTTATGCACATTTCCACCTCTCAATGCACGATATACCCCCAGCCTGTGTCCAATTGTCCTGTAGACGATGCCATACTTCATGGAGGCAGTTGAGCAGTCGGTTTGAGTCAACAGAGTCTGTATCACCGAAATTTTCATTTTTCATATTATTGGTGGCTCCCTCAAGTTCACGAGACTATGTGCAGTGCATAGTATGACTGGTATGCCCTCTGCTCGGCCTCTGCAGGACACTCGGGCGGACGCAAGGTTGCAGTTCCCACGGCTGCGCAGCTTCCCCGTTTTGGCCAAAATCGCACTCGCGCTCGAAGAATATTCACTGAGCAACCTCAACACATGATAAAAATCCCAGAATTTTATCAGAGACACCTAAGATACTATGCTTTTGAATGGTATAAAAATTTTTATGCAAAATGCGAGGGATCAGAAGATATTGAATGAAAACCCTAAGCTGCGCAGCTTCCTGATATTAAATAGTATGTGCCCTATTTTACTTGTTTGCTTTGCTGTTCGATCTATTCTCATTACACCGGTATCTAATATGAAGTGAAGTAGGCCACCGCAAGCGTGACAAGTACGAGGCCTGGAATGGCTCATCAACCGTACAGAAGAGGCTTCCAGACGTACGAACTCGGGTGAAAGAAGCCGAAGTTTCCGATGCTTGATTAGTAATAAAAGTCTTGACAAGCAAGACCACCGAGGCAAAAAGTTGCGTGTAATGAATGTGAGAAAAGTTTCCCAATCCCTTGCACAGACCCTCACAGACCACGGGTTTCTCGCTTCGTGGTGACCTTGTCAATGCGGCGCGAGTACATAAAGTACTCCCACAAGCAAAAAAAAGAAAAGTGAACGCGCGATGCGCGTGGCAATTTACGAGCCGATTGTGGAACCGTCAACTGTTTTCAAGCCGGCCCGGGCAAAGTCGATGCTTTCCGGTCCAAACAGGACCACATCGGTGACCGTCTCGTAAAGAGTTGCGATTCCTTCGTAAACTCCGGCCTCGTAATTCCTCGTTTAGTCGGCCTTGTAACCTATCCGCTTCCCTCGTACAAACACATATCAAACCCACTGTCGTATAGCAAATAGACTAAGATACATTGCTTTGTTATTCAATCTATCCTCATTAAATTTTTATGACACTTACCTATTTGCTTCCCTCATACACACACATCTCGAACCCACCATCGTATGGCAAAGAGATACATTTGAACCTGTTCGATCCATTGTCATCCTCTTTTACACTTCTCAAAAACCCCAACACATCTTTATACCTCTCAGCAGACGACACACTGTTATCCAAAAACACTACAGCTCCTCTTCTCAACTTTGGCAGCATGATCTTCAGAACTGGAAGCGCCAACGGAGCCCAAATGTCCAACAGAAGAGCATCGATAGATTTATCGGGAAGAGACAGAGCGGGGATAGTTTCGAGAAGATCTCCCTAGAGAAGGTTCAGGAATTCTGGGATATACGGCCTCTCGGATGCATGAGACAATGCTTTTGCAGCTTTAGGTTCGAGCTCGGTATCCACGACGAGTGGAGGGTGAAGGTCACGGTTGTTGTTATGATTACTACTGACGACGTTGTTGTTTTCAACGAGTTTTCCAACACTCTCATGCTTCTTGGGCGAAGGTAGGAATTCACGAGATAAGAGCGCAGCTGTTTCCAAATGAGATGCAATGGGGTGCGGCGCATTGGTCAGAGACGACAGGGTAGGTAGGTAGATTAAACGACTCCTCCAGGATGTTGAACCTGGAGTGGAACACAATGGCCAAGCAAGAGTAGACTACGATTCTACCTATTCTCTCCCCTCATACACGCACATCTCGAACCCACCATCGTATGGCAAAGAGATACATTTGAACCTGCTCGATCCATTATCCTCTTTGACACTTTTCAAAAACCCCAACACGTCTTTATACCTCTCAGCGGCCGACACGCTGTTATCCAAAAACACCACAGCTCCTCTTCTCAGCTTTGGCAACATGATTTTCAGAACCGGAAGCGCCAGCGGTGCCCAAATGTCCAACAGAAGAGCGTCGATGGATTTATCGGGAAGAGAAAGTGCTGGGATAGTTTCGAGAAGATTTCCTTGGAGAAGGTTCAGGAGCTCTGGGATATCTCCGTCAAAGGCCTCTCGGACATGGGACAGTGCTTTTGCAGCTTTCGTAGGTTCGAGCTCGGTACCCACGACGAGAGGAGGGTGAAGGTTGTTATGGCCACTGGCGCTACTATCGTTTTCGAATTCTCCAACACTCTTCTTGGCGTTATCGGCGACGGCGCATAAGAGATATATCAAAGAGACACCAAATGACGTTCCGGCTTGAAAACGGAAAAAAAGAACAAAAGAAGTTCATGAGGATTTCAGTTTCAAATCATTCCGCGACCGATGAAAGCGCACAAGGCAAACGGTAATCCAGTATCCACCTCAGGTCCGTGAAATCGTTCAATGATTGATATCACCGGCAATCGATAAAACCATTCCAGGCCGCCTGGAGAAAAGACCGGATTTGCAACGGGAAAAAAAGCGTACGGAGGCTCCAACAACATAAAACCCATTCAGTAAAAATGGCCTTTTTTCCCGTTGCAAAATGCGGTCTAAATAGGATTAAAAAGTTTGGAAGTCCTTTTGGAAACTGATCCACCTCGGGGCGGGCAGGGCATACCCTATATAGAGATCCCGGATGGGACGGACTAGTTTCTAAAAGAACCTCCAAAACTTTTGAAATCTTATTTCTTCCCGGTGTGGTGCGCAGTTCAAAAGTTTTATCAAGTAAAGTTAAACTCACCTTCGACCACCCTCGTCGCTCCCATCGCTCGTAACATCATATACATCGCTCGAGCTTTGTCTTCGTCAAGAGCAACGAGCTCTTCGACGAAATCGCCTGCATCAGAGAAATCGATCTGTACGTTCGAGTTGGCAGTAGATCCCGGGGAGGATTCGCCAATAGGAAAATGTTTCCCTCTAGCTCCTTTAGCCCTTTCTTGCTGTAAGGATAACGCATGGAGACGGGAAAGCACTGCTAGAGCTCTCGGATGATGAGAAAGCGGGCTTGGATTGGTGTCAGCGGCCGTGGACGTCGACATTTTATCAAGATATCTCGAATTGGTAAGATCTTCGAAGGGCTAAAAAGAGCGTTTAAAACTGCTCGGTCAAGAAGTCGGCTTTTTAAAAATTTTCTGTGCTGAGTGATCTGAGCTGAATGTGTTAGTAACAGTACTTTTGCAATTGTATATCTGATGACTTTGAGGGTGCCGGAGTACCAGTCAACTATGTGATTTTCAAGACTATAAATAACGCTTACATCTATAGAAGTCAATTCACTACTTCTAGAATCTAAGGATTGCATTGAATCGCTGTGTCAGCCATGTCTCTAGAACTAAGTACCTGCACAGAACTATTAAGACCTAGTCTCTATACTCTTTTATCCTATTGGACTATTACACATCATGCCTACATAGTTGGATGTCTAGACAAAGATGGACTGTTCTATATATGTTTCTATAAAGTAAGCTTACGCACATATGATCTATTTAGTTTGGAGTTTTATGCTATTACTGACAAGAATGGGTAGAAAATGCGAGTAGTTCGAGGACTCCGGATCCAAGATGACCGTAGTCCGAGTCAGAATGAAAAGAACTGGCGCCATAGATAAGCCTTAAGTGAGCGCTCATAAAGGTCCGTAAGACTCCGGCACCTGGAAATTTACGCGTCGACCTTGCAAAAATCAGGTTTCAGGTAAGAATTTCTTCCCCGTCGTTAGCCGTTATAGACGATCTGTGGCCTTAATGACGTCGCTGTAAGGGCATAATCAACGACTTTCTAAGTGCCTGTAAACCAACACAATAGTATTTCCATCATAATGGCTATTAGTATTCAGTTTCATACTGTAGGTACTGAAGTATTTGAGGTACTACCGTCTAGTATACTACTTGATACTGAGTAGAATACCAATTCTTACAGAAATCCTCACTTTTTGCTCTTCTCTTATTTATGTTCGCCCATTGCACTCATTGTTGCTTTGACAAAAAGGAATAGCCACGGTCATTAACGGAATGTTGGGAAAATGTCTTCTCGATCAGGACAAATAGAAGCCTATGGTGAGGCAGGGTCCAAAACACATGCCACAGCTCCTCAGTTCGTGTTTGTCTAGATCTTTGGGATCGGTGTAGCGTGCTGCATCACTAAATCAATCCTAGTAGACAATAAGTATATGAAATGTTATTAAACCCCGGTAACATAACACAATACCCGCAGTCTGGTTCCGGTTCACCAAGGTCCAAGATAGAAGAACAGTTCTCAGCTAGTTTCTATCGGTGCATCGACGTAAAGGGGAAAAGAATGATTGATATCTTCCCGCTTTGCCGCCCGAGCGTGCTTCGAACAACTTGTGTAAGTGGTGCAAGATCGTTTCAAAATGAAAAATTATAATTACCTCAAAGGTTATAGGAGAAAGTCCGAAGAAACAAGATTAGAGAAAAGACGGTTCGATAAATGATAAAGATTCCTACCTTACTGTGTACCCTCTGGGGAGGCTTACCTAGACTGTGCTCCAATTATCCACGGAGGTTAGTCACTCTGTTCTTCAAAAGCCTTCCATTCCAGCGAGCACACGTCCCGATGTTGACAGGCTCCAAACACTCATGTAGTTAGTTAAAAGACAAACGTTCCAGTGCTAGGATAGCTGAGGCTAAGCACAAAAAAATTTGCATCGAGTTAAGTGTCAGGCAACAAGACCATCGGTAGAAGGGAAGGGAGAAGAAGGCGCACGTTCCCGCTTTCTGAAGACGACAGCATAGGCGCTAAGTAGGCTTGACTTTGACATATATTTTCAAGCCTAGTTGCGATGAGTGCATATGACGTCGAGTACGTCAGAGGAAAAGGATGTAAAGAGCTAAGTGTGGCAAAAGTAATTAAGAAAAAACACGGAAATAGGTAAAAGTGGACCGTGACGAAGAAAACTAGGCTATGATCCCCGAAAAATAAGAGCTGTGTATGTATCAAGTTGTCAGGAACAGGGACTCCATTCAAATCGAATCGGGGTCTCACTGCCATTCAAATTCAAAATATTGGTAGGTCATGCGTTTTCTCGCAAGAAGTTACCCTTTAGAATTGTCGCTGTGATTCAAGAAGTCGGGAGGAGTTTGATACCGAAATATAGGTGCCAAGCGTTTCTAATCTGAATCGAAAAGAATGAAGTAGTCAAATTCAAGCTCGCTTTGTAAATACACGTAGCCATAGAGTAGTCTACATAGTGGCCGCGCCCGATTCAATCCGAAAATTTGACATCGAAATGTACTCCGAGATGGGATCTGACCGTCATGTCTAGTGCCGGTTTCAAAGATTTGCGATAACGGCACTCACCTTCCGTAGTATGAGTTTCGTTGCCGGCTAAGATGTACAAATTACATAGCTTCAAGTGGTCAGGGAGATTATGCATAAATCTGGTTCAAACGCTGCAGGCCCATAATCATACTGATAGCATAGCATATACCGGATATTAAACGTATCTTGAGAGTTTCTGCAAGGAAAAACTTGTCCGAGGATGGGACAAAGGAGCAGAAGTAGGAGAATCAATTTGTCATATTCATCAGGCCAGCACTATCGACTGCCTAGAAAATGTCCGAATGATGCACTCAACGAACTCGGAATTTAGGGTCTGTTCAGAAATACATCCTACTAAGTACCAGACATTTTCACTTTATTTAGAAGTTGACACATGCAAAACGGTGCCGGAAAAATCCAAATAAGGTGAAAAAAATCCAGTACTTGAAATGTGTCGCCTGAACGGGTTCTCAATTGTCCGGTAGACACCGTCGTAACCGAATCTCTTACATGTCTTCTAATTATTTTAGAAAAAAGAAATTTTGCGGCACAGGCTACATGACTCGACATGACGAAGGAAGCGATCGAATGTTCAGGACTCGGGCGAGTAATATATCAACAAAGTGGGTGTACTAGGATTTACGCTGCAAAGTCGGGCTGTTTATTCCATCTGGGATCTACTAAGGTCGATTTTCAAGACTTTGGGAGGGGATGTATGTATAAAAGATCATAGCTTGAGTAGGGATGAAAGAATAACCCGACCTGTTCTTCAACTCTACGTTAAAGGTTTATCCCCTAATTTTTCCAATGTCAGAGAACACTTTGCAACGGATGCCACGAGGAGGAGCATGCACCAACTGCAGGTAGGAACAAGTTCGAAGCCATTTTTGTAACTTAGACAACTAACTTCGGGGTGTACCAGGCATCGTAGGATTGTAAGTCAACCTGTTGTTTCATGATTTACATGGACCATTCACAGTTGAACATATATCAGAAATGTGATGGTGCCGTCCCTAGGTGTTCCAATTGTGAACGATCGACAGGTCGTTTCCGTGACTGTGAATATCTTGATCGAGGCACCTCAGAAATAAAAGACCTAGAACAACAAATTGCAGAACTAGAAATTCGAATTCAAAAACGAGAATCCTCCATTGCTGTACAGCGAACGGATAGTGGCGTCTTTCTACGTGATCCATACGTTACACCCGCCACCACACAAGTCCAATCTGCATGGAGTAGGTTGCGTGTTCCATTCTGCCTGTGCAATGTGAAGGACTAATGAATGAAATCAGCATCTACGTCAGTTCAAAGATCTGATGACGTGCCACTGCGATTACGTCAAAATCTGTGAGTTGAATCTTCCAGGAATCTAAAAGATAGCGCTGACTATCTGCGCCACAAATTCCAGCCTATCCGCCTTCATTCCCTATGCAAAAGATCTCGGGTTCTTTTTGGACTTGACCGAAATTTGCACCATTATATTGTCGACTTCATCACAAGGAATCAGTCATGCTGGAACTCCACCACTGGCAGTCACTCCAGCATTGATGCATGTCATATTCCTATTGGGCTCTCATCTCTCAACTTCATCTCAAATAACTGTTCTTGAAACCGATTTTCTCTCCAGAGCGACAGGGAGTGTCTCTCATATTCTAAGTTCCCCCACCACCAATGTACCAGGCACAAGCACAGCCTCTGATTATTCTCACCAGAAGGTCCTCGAAGCGATACAATCACACGTTCTTCTCGCACAATACTTCTTTCTCACAGGCCGCAAACTAGAAGGAAAGTATTCGGTAACCGTCGCGGTTTCTCTTGTCCTAGGAACGAGAATGCATTGTATTCGGTCTGAAGAAGTCGTTCCTGGCCAAGGCCCGATGCAAATGGCTTTAGGCGGCGGCAATTATACTAGTGGAATATCTTTGTCTGGTCATGAAGCTCCACAGACTCAATTCCAGAGCGAAAAAGAAGAAAATCAGCGTATCAACGCATTTTGGATAGTATTGGCTCTAAACAGTCGCTGGACAGCCATTGATGGGCATGTTTCTAGTCTGCCGTATTGGACAGCTCGGATGAGGGTCGATACACCTTGGCCTTGCGTAAGTATTGTCAGTCTCTCAAATAACCTGATTGTTTTAGCTAATCTTGCACGAACACCAGATAAACCTGACTCCTGCCACCCGGAGCAGTTCTACTATCCAGCGCTTCTTGGCCAATTCTCCCGATGATGCTCATTCTATTTTAGCTCTTCATGCTAAAGCCTGCATTCTGCTCGAACAAGCATTTGAGCTCACTAAACGATATGAAGGGAACCAATCCACTCCGGACCCGGACCCAGCATCATTTTCCCGAAAATTCCTGAGTATCTTCAACGGTCTTATGAAACTTACGACCCGATTTGTATCCCAGCTTCCATCTATTAGTTTCATTCAAGGCTCCCCTCCTTCCGATTCTGTTTATACCCAAGCTTCGAATTCGGGTTCCAAGAAGAGAAGGTTGCTCGTCATCCATACTCTCGCTCGAGTCGCCATCATTCGGTTGTATATGCTCTTCGAGAATACGAGCTATTCAAGCTCAGATGAACGCGCGAGAACTCACAGACTGAAGGTAGAAGCCGCAAATGAATCCGCAAAGATGATTGACCTAGTCGACGGGAGGGGCGTGGTATTTATTGATTCAATCATGGCTGTGAGTGTACATTCTGTTTTTGAAGGCTGCTAACCTTTCAGTCATCTATAGATGCTATGGCCTATTATTGCTCATGTCCTCTCTGCTGAACTTCATCGTTTGGAACAAAAAGGAGGCGTACAACAGGATCCTCGTTTTTTTGGTTACCAGCAGTCGTATGACCTGATCGTCCAAGCAATGTCCGGACTAGCTTCCAGTAGTCCGCTGATGAATGAGCAGTTAATGAAGATGCAAGAAATTTCTCGACTGGGGTAACTTCACAGACCAGACCATATAAGATTCCTTTTACTTTACATAATATATGTATGCAAGATCACTTTAAGTATGTACACAATCTCAAGGACTCTACAGCGCTATTTAAATCAACTTATTTACACGTTCAATAGTCTTGTTCGTTGTTAATATCTATCAAAATAGATGCCGATTTCAAGTTGATGGACTAAATATAACTAGTAAACGAATTCCCAGTGCCAAGCCATACGATAGAACATCTTGACAGTGGGATAATGTGTCTAGTTACTCTATACAGATTTTGGCGGGAGTAGGTATGCTTCACTTCTTAGGAGAATGAAGAAAAGTATGCCAACGCGCAATATCGGGTCGGGAAGATCGATGCCTTCCGGTCCAAACAAGACCACATCGGTGACCGACCGAGGCGAAAAGACGATTCCTCCTTTCAGTCGGCCTCGTAAGATTGCCTTGTGAATTCTACCCAAATCGGGTGCCGCATTCACACGCTTGGTCCACGCTCGGTCCAAAGTTTGGAAGAGGATGACAATATCAAGACTTATCAAGAGCCGACAGGTATTTCGGCTCTTCACTAGGTAAGTACATCTAGCTCTCACCGCGGGCGTGGAAGCGTGGAAGTAGGGTTCACACGATCGCATTGTCTACCAGCCTGACTCAAAAGCTAGAGTAAAATCATGTTAGGCTTTCAGTAAGGTACTTCTCAAATTGAACTTCAGCCTCATATCTACTGACGATCTTGAATAGTTCCCGCGTTACCTACAAGACTTAGGCCGCCGTACTCGTCAAATCTAGCTGCGGTACGAACTCAGATGAATCTTCCGCTATACCACATCAAAGTTCAGCGTTGCCATCGATTTTATATACTTTGTGATAGAGAGAAAGGAGCTAACTCTGCAATGGAATAACGAGTGTTACCTCACTGAAAAAATATGATGATAAAAAGGTGTTCCCGCTATCGGGAAGAGTCTATTAAACCAAGCACCTGTCAGATCAGCGGCTGATACACTCGATTTCTGGTAGGACCTACGCACGTCATATACCTATACTTAGCTCTTGGTACAGATCAGAGTACACTAGGTGGGAGTGAGTATTGTGCTCTAACGGAATACAGTGCTGAGGAGGAAAGATTCTGATCTGGGATACTAATAGAGTAAACTCTGACTTGTCTCAACTTGCTTCGGAGCCTCAAATCCACAAGTGAAGCTGTTCGAGTGAGCTCAAAGACCAGAAGGAATAGTAGGAAGCCTGTAGAAAATTTGGCTGAAATCTACTTGATGATTTGGGGGTGTCGAAGTACCGGTCAACCATGTGGTTTCATAAATAACGTTGACATCTATAGAAGTCAACGGCGTTCAATAAATTTACAACCTCCAGAATCTAAGGATGAAAGGGAGTGGGCCATTGCTCCATGCTGTAAAGGATCCCGGAATACTCCGAGCACGTGGGAAGGGCGAGACCAAATGGAAATGGGGTTGGCAATTCCTTAATCTCAGTACAGCCACCTTTTGGCCACCTTCGCAGACCCAAGTCTTGTAAGAGTAAACTCCGGCCTCGTAATTGCAGGGACTGCTGGCCTAGGTCCCTAATGGCAGCTGCCGTTTTTAATCTAGCTTGGCGGTTACTCAACGTACACCATTGCGTACATCGTTGTGTTAACTATGTTAGTTGGCCAACGCGCAACGCGTGGCAATTAACGAGGCTGGTTGTGGAGCGGGCAAGTGCCCGTCAACTGTTGGCCGCGAAATTCGATGCCTTCCGGTCTTAGCAGACTACATACATCCATATGGATCGTCATGTATTCGACAGTCTGCCTACAGGAGACTATTCCGGTCCAAACAAGATCCCATCGGTGACGGACTCGGGCTTACAGTAATACAGTTGCTTGTGAAGAAGTCCTTCGTAAACACCGGCCTCGTAAAGATGGAATATATAGTTAGCTTATGCATTTATTCCGTGTCACGGTAATTAGTTTACGCATACTAATAGAACACGCTTCTCATGATATTGTTCACCCAGAAAACGGGAGGCGAGGTCATCCGGTCAATTACAGAAAGAGAGCCTAGAGCCGACAAAAAGAGTGTAATCTAACCCAAAAGAAATCCACAAAGGGAAAGAAATGGACAGCTGCTGATGTCAAGTACAAATCGGAGGATATTGACTGGTAGATATATTTTCTATATGCCTTGTATACATACAATACATATAATACAAGTATTTTACATTGTATTATATGTATAATACCAAACTTTCTGGCGGTGAGCTGTATAATGCGTATAGTACACGTAGCACAAAACTCAAATTACACATGTTTACTGAGTCTTTAGTAATATTCTCAGAACTGACAAAAACCCCAATTGGTACACATTAACAACTTGTATTACTTTCAAGTTCTACAGCTGAATTTTCAATAGAGATATGCAATGGGAGTTTTGTTCCTTAAAAAGTAGACTTGAATAAATCTGAGCTTAAAAAGCCTGTGTTTATGGTGCCCAATTTGAGTACACATGAATCGTCTATTCATAATAGGTGTTGGCGAGTCACAAATTACAATTGTCAGTAAAATGAAAATATCATGAGAGTGAGACATAATTGAGACCTACTTTCCTGATCAAAATTTACTTTTCAAGTGACACCCCAACTTTTAGTATTGATGATCTATACATCATTTTTTATTACAAGGTTTTCTAGTATCTCACAAAATACTTATCATCAGTGTCTGCAATGAGAAATGTCATGACCCTGCTCAGAAAAGTGAAAATATGGGCTAAAACAAAAAGAAGTCATAGGTATCAGACCATATCTGCAATGCAGATTTTTGGTTGTTTTTATTTAGTGAGAAATTAAGTAGTTTGTCCTCCATTATATCTGTAGCTCCACTTTTAAGATATCTGTGTTGCAGATGTGGTCTATTGAGGTGTCAGAAAAATAGCCATTCTGATATTGGGACCCAGTGGGCTATTGAAAAATGGGTCATTTCAAGTAGGGTCCTGACCCCTGCACCCGAGCTATAATAGTTGCAGCGTGTTGACCAGATGAACAGCTACTTTCTACTATTCTTTCTTAAAAAAAAACGGGTCATTTCTAAGCTATAGAAAATGTTGCGGATGAGCCCTATGGTGACTTGCTCTATAAGTTCAGTTGTATTTGAGATTTTCTATGCACTCAGTCTGACATATGCAACATAAAAAACTCACAAAGATATGCTGACCCATAAGAGTCAGTAAAAGTCAATTCTTTGGATGTAGCACACTCGGTTGAGCAGAAGAATGTCGGCAACAATGAACCCAAATAGAGGTTAATGACATCGAACCAGTTGAAGTGGCGTGGAAGACTTTCCCAGATGAGACGGCCCCGTTTCCCAATTATCAAAGGTAATATGAACTTCAAACTTTGGGTTTTCGCTGCAGCGCGGGTCAAATTTTTCTTAGAAAACACCGGAACGAAAACAACACAGCCCCCTGCGCGAGTCGGCCTCTGTTTAGCTTAGATAATGAGAAGATTAATGTGGAGTTTGAAAATTAAAGTCCACTCTATTCAATTTGCAATGCCGATAGTATGCCGATAGTTTGCCGATGATAAGCTATCATATTATTAATGGTTTTAATACGGGGGAGGTCATTCAATACGGGGGAGATCGTTTCAATACGGGGGAGATCAATTCAATACGGGGGAGGTCATTCTTGATACGGGGGATAGCATTAGAATACGGGGGAATTGATTTTTGCAGCATTTGGGACAGCATACAGTGTAGCATGCTGCGTCGCCGAATTGAATTAGTAGACAATAAGTATACGAAATGTTACCAAGCCCCGGTTGACACAATACTGCGATACCGGCCGTTCATCAAAATAGAAGAAATTTTCTTAGCTAGTTTCCATCGGGACATTAACGCAGAAGAGAAAAGGATGATTTCCGGCATTTTAACGCCCGACCGTGGTGTTTAAGCAACTTGTAGGTAGTGCAGGATCATCCTCCGAGGAGAGAAACTATAAATTAGAGAGAAAATGGTCTGATAAATGATAAAGAGCCCCACCTTATTGTGTATCTTCTGGGGAGGCTTACTTAGACTGTGCTTCAGTTATCCACGGAGGCTGGTAACTCATTCCTTCGAAAGCCTTCCATTCCAGTGAGCAAACGTCCCGATGTTGACAAGCTCCATACATACATCAAATAGTGAAAAGACCAACTCTCCAAGATAGCTGAGCCTGGGCACGGATGAAAATTGCATCGAGCTAGGTGTCAGGCAACATATTCAACATGTTAGAAAAAAAAAGAAGAGCGGGAAGAGAAGGCCATCGGTAGAAGGACCCTCCCGCTTTCTAGAGACTTGGCAGCATAGAAGCTAAGTAGGTTTGATATCATTGAGATCTATCTCTAAGGCTAGTTGCAATGAGTGCATATGATGGGCACGTCAGAGTAAAAGGGTGTAAAGAGCTAAGTGTGGCAGAAGTAATAAAAAGAAACGGTAAGGTGAGCCGTAACAAAGGAGACTAGGCATTGAATTAGGAACAAGAGCTCTATGCAAATCTCATCGGGGTAACCGGTCTCGCTGCGGTTCGAATTGAACATTGATAGGCACAACAACTCATTCTTTGAGATTGTCAGTGTGACCTAAGACGGTATGAGTTCGGTACCGAAATGGAGAATTTTACAGCCGTTCCTGTAAGGAATGGCAATCGCTACGCGCGACATTTGCAATTTTGTAGGCTGTCAGCTACGAGGTCGCCTCAATGCCAGAACCGCACAGAGTTACTCGACGATATGCACGTGTGACTCCATATATGATACTTCGTTGATACCTGCGTTACACATTTAAAAATTTTTGCGTGTGCAGCGAATTGCCATTGCTTACAGGAACAGTCGTAATAGGTGCCCACCGTCTCCGACTTGAGTCGAAAAGTATGAAGTGGTCAATTTTAAGCTCTTTGCAATCACACGTAGAGCGATTCATTCTGAAGATTTAACAGCTAAATAAGTTCAAAGACGGGATCTGACCGTAATGGTTACATCCCGTTTAATTGACCCTGTCTTGTCCAGCTTGTTTTCGGAAAACCTTGTCCCAGGCGAAATTTTTTGATGTTGGACATCAGACAATTCCCAATTTGGAACGGACACAGGTTGATATGGCCCAAATTAACTATTTTTTTCTTCGTTCCTTCTATCAGTCATGGAGAGTCAAGACAGCAGGACAGCACCTCCTCCTTACAGTGAAAACGACATTGAGTGCGCAACCAACTTGTTCGATGCTATTGCCAACATTTTTGCATCGAGAAGGGCTCCATCTATTAATGCTTTCATCTATTAATGCTTCACCAGAGAGTCCCGTGCTTATATGGTAAAAGACCGTGGTGAGATTCAGGGAAAGAAAGTGAGCTTTCATCCAAGTTCAAACTAAGTACAAGGACATCCAAATCGGGAATTGAATTTGTTTTGATTTGATGCCCGACATCAAAATCTTCCTCGGGACAAGGTTTCCCGAAAACGCTGTAAGTCGCAGGCCGAGCAGCCACAAGTCGGCTGTTCGGCGGGGAGTTCAACGCTAACAAGCCGGCTTGTCCCGGCAAGCGCCTTTTAGTCTTGCGTCTTGATCCGGATATTATCCGACGAGTCTGATTACCTACCAGAGCCTCTAGAATGGCCCATCATGCATCATTCTCTTTACGACAAGAAGCAGTGCTTGAAGGAGAGCATCGATTCACTCTTGTACCAAGAATACGAGGCACAAAGGAGCTGATGACGAATTAATGATCATCGAGGATCTAAACCTGATACGTCAATACTTATATTCAATAGCTGGTTAAACCGGTATAGCCGTTGTCAGAGTTAGTGAGTATACGGTTATTTTTTTGTGCGTACGGATTCTATTATATTCAATAGTCGCTGACTGATTATACTGATTGTGTAGGAGAAAGGCTGTTAGTGATCAACGTTGGCTATAGGTGGCCTCGTAGCTATAAAAAGTAGCTATAAAAACTGTGTTCGCCAACCCACCTTTCTTCATTCCACAAACTACTCTCTTGTCTCAACAATGGCACCAGTTCGTAACGCAAAGCTCATCTTCAACCAGTTTCCTTCAGGTAATTTCACTATCTATATCAATCTCCAACCAAACTAAAGATTCTCCTGCAGGACTTCCTGAACCCGGAAAAACCGCAATATACGACACGAGCAGCACCATAGACCTCGACGCTGTTGATCTTAACGGTAGCGTCCTAATCAAATTGTTGTATATCTCAGTCGATCCGCGTATTGTAGGTCACATGCGAGCAGCAGCGATTCCGAGAGATTCCGCTCTGGTAGGCTTCTCCACACTTCCTATGGTCATTTCTCAAACCTTTTACAATCTCACCGCTAGTTTCCATCATCATTTGTTATCGGTCAACCGTAAGTCTTGCCACTTGTTCTTACAAGGTAATGAAGGCTTATCACGGTTCTCAGGTGTCGTGGCTTCGGTATTGGGAAAATTCTTAGGTCGGAGAAGGAAGGTTTCGAGAAAGGAGACTATGTAGTCTCTAGCGAAATGGGTATGACTTTTGGTTGCTGTATGAAGCGTCACGCTGACTGGTGTCCTTTACAGACTATTCCGAATACAGCATCCCAAAGGAATATCTGCAACTTCTGGAGAAAGTCATTATAGAGCCAGGCCTATCGCCTTCGGTGTATGTCGGTGCTGCTGGTATGCCTGGTATGTATGAATTTTACTGTTCCTCTGGTAATGGTTTGCGGTAGAAACTGACAACGTGATGCTTTGTAGGCAAGACAGCATACTATCCATGGAAAGAATACTCTAAAGCTCAGAAGGTATTTTTTTCTCTTTCCCGCGCATTCCAGAAGACTTTGATTTAGCTAACAGTGTCACTGTATATAGGGTGAAACCGTCTTTGTATCAACCGCTGCCGGTAAATAATTACTGGAGATAGTATGATGTCAGTATCGGTACTGATTTTTATTCACGATTTCCTGATACAGGACCCGTTGGAAGTTTCGTCGTTCAACTCGCCAAACTTGAAGGCCTGAAAGTCATCGCATCCGTTGGGTCTGACGAAAAAGTCGAATTCGTCAAAAGCCTAGGAGCAGATGTCGTTTTCAACTACAAGACTACCGATGTGCAGGAGGTCCTAGCGAAGGAAGGTCCTATTAATATGTAAGTACCATTATCCATGTCTATAGATTCAAAGCACACTATCACTCAATCTATATTTGCTTGGTTTAATCTAGCTACTGGGACAACGTCAGTGGTTCCACACTTGACGCTGCATTAGGAAATGCGGCTCACCATGCTAGATTCATTTGTTGTGGATTTGCTGCTCTATGGACCAATGCAGGCGGAGCTGCCCCTATGAAGGTTCGTCTTTGAACATATGATCTTTTGCGCCTTGACGTTCTGACCTCAACTGACTTGTATTTGTTTTGCATTTAGAACTTGGCGAACATCGTTACTCGTCGCATCACTCTGACCGGGTTCATCTCCACCGATCTTACTGATAAATGGGGCAAAGAATTTAAAGACGTCGTTCCTAAGAAGCTTGCGAGTGGCGAAATTAAATACAAAGAAGATAGAACGGTTGGAATGGAACATACGATGGAGGCGTTGGTTCAGGTTCTAATGGGGAAGAATAATGGGAAGAAGATCATCGTTGTTAGTGAGGATTAGGTATAAAAAAGGTGATATATATATTGGTCGTGTGGATATTGTGCAGTAGTCCCACTACTCGGATGAGTCGAAAAGGTGTCTATTTGTTACTGCAGCCTTATTTCAAAGTTTCTGTTTTTTGAATTCTAGAACTATTCATCACATACGTGCAAACTTGTCCAGTTCAAAAAGAAATGTCTACTCAGGCATTGGAGTACTACAAGCTCTACGTAATGCCGTTTGTTTTGAGAAAGAATATTTAACGTGTAGACACAACCATGCCAGGTGTGCCCTCGTCTTCAAGTTATCTCGATACCCTGTTCTCACCCTTCATTCTGCATCCTAACCTCGAGGCTCGGCTCAATATTTTCAAAGTTGTCGAGTTTGCAGAAATTGCAAGAAATTTAAACACCCTAATAAAGCCCTCGATCCATTTTCAGTTTTTGATAATATTATAAACCCTCTACTCCACCTTCTATGAATCCTGTTTGCTCCTTCCCCTCCAGTTTACCAAACACCCTTTCAGCATCAATTGGATCCTGCCCGCTCGTTAAGTACAACATGATACCAATCAGATACTAATAATGTCTTCTTTTCTACAGTGACATCGATATTTAATGGCGGCCTATAGTGATTGAGTGTAATCGTTCCTGTGCTGTGATTTTGGCATTCGTATCTTGATCCTGAGGGAAGATAAGATTTCCATACATCGGAAATTGGAGGTAGATAAGCCGATACATCGAAACCTGGAAGCGACAACGGAGTGGTTAATGCAAAGATGTCAACCCAGGGTTTGGGACGCTCCGAGTCAGTACGGAAGCCCATTGCCATGGAGATATATGTAGTGGAGTCATATTTATATCGAAACACACAATGCATGTCTTTAGTACATGAGATTGACACGTACACCTTGCAGTCATCCTTCACCCAACGGCATTCCAACGGGAAAACCAAGGGATCGTGGTAGGAGAGAGATCTAATGAATTGAGTGTCAACCATAAAATTGAGACTTGTTGAGGTCAAAGCATGTGACGCGCATGGGAATTCGCATATCTGACGGTAAAGCTGGAATTTGGCAGTGGATGAAGGAATGTAGTTGAATTCAACGATTCTTTCGTTTGAAGAGTCTCCAGTTGTGTGAGCGAAACAGGACACAACAGCATTTTCGTTGCCGATAGGCAATAGATGAGTGTCTTCAAGGTAGTGACGATCGGTGAAATGATCGGACCAGGATTGCATCCGAAGTGGAGAAATGACGTCATTAGACTCGACATCAAATCTGACTTCAAAGCTGTTTCCTTTTTTGGTGTAGAAATCGATGTATGTATGTGAATTACAAAAAAAGAAATTGTCATGTCCACTGTCACGAAGGGAGATGTCGGAATCAAGTTTAACTTTGAGTTGAATTGAGATATCCTGTTCAGTGACTCGCTGTCGAGGAACTGCACTCTCCTTCACTACGACCTCCTGTAACTCTCCCAATGGTATATCGGTATGAGGAAGTGAAAAGTGCGGACACCATCGAATGTAGCGGTGTTCCTTTTTTCGAAGGTAAATCCCGATAAAGCCAGTAGGATCTCGGCAATGCAATGAAGCATAGAATATGTCTTCTCCGCAACCAGGTAGCTGCTGCAGGTGAAGATGGATACGGAGTCCATTGTTCTCGAATGAAAATGATGATTTATCACCAAGGCCTCCTGACTCAACTTTGCCAGATGACGCAAACTCTAAGGGGGAGCTTGCAAACATTCCTCTGTCTCGATTGTAATCGTGCACTGCAACCCAGGCAAAGATGCTCCGATCATCCGAGTACCGGATAATCTCCTGTTGTAGACGTATAAAGGCCTTTACTCCTCCCTCCCCATAGATTGGTGGCATGTTGACCCCAAATAGCCCCATAAGGCAGTATGCCATGTCTTCTTCTCGAGTTGTTTTCCTCGATGCAGCCCACGACATTTTCTGTGCAATGCTGTAGCCATCAAGCTTTCCCTCCTCGAAAACCTCGACTGGAATAGAGGTCGCTTCGGACACGACATGTCGAAGAACGAATCGAGTACCGATCTTGTCCCAGTTCTTATCCAAGAACATCATGTAACGAGGAGCAATCAACTCCTGAAGTGTCCAACCTCTCGTAAACCACCGACTTTTTTTCAATTCCCTCACATCCTTGATAATTGTCTCCATTGAAACATCACTCAAGTATGCAACACAGATGTGACCCTCTCCATAGTACTTGTACATCGAGTTGAGTGCTTCAGAAAGCTCGGCACTACTGGATTTATCAATGCAGCATGTGTCGATCCATATCCACTCGAATTGATACTGTCGAACATACTCGCAAGACTTTCGGATCTTCAGCCATCCGGCTTTTCTCTGGATCTTCTTGGCCTTCGACCACTCGGCTTTTCTCCTGGCTTCGCGAAGATTCTGAATGTCTTGGAAGGTGACCTCGCCCTCTTCCCAGGTGTGGGAGAGAATAGCATATTTGGGAATATTGGTAAGAAATTCCTTGACCCGATAGGTTCTAGTGTTCAGGAGTCGCATGGTACGAGGAGGATTTTTATTCGAAAGCTAGACCAAAAATCGAAATCGTTAAGTGCGGAGAGGATGAGTAAGGGTCAGGCTACATACCTAATGATGGAAGCACAAGGTGTAGTTGTATAGGATGTTTACTTGAAATCTAGATAGAAAACGAAACAAAAATTTGAATTATAACCACAGCTGTAGTAGTGGGAGAGCGGGGGAAAGGTAAAAGAACGGACTATATACCTGATGGTAGAAACAGCAAGCTGTGCTTTATATTTGTGCTATGAGGTGTTTACTCAAAACCTGGACAGGATAAAATCAAAATCAATTCATTTCTCTTACATGTATTTGAGGGAGAAGGGAAATGGTTCATACCTGTAACCTGATGGTAGGAGCACAAGCCAGAAGTGCGGACAATATGGTGTTCCCCCGAAACCTACACAGGAAAGAAAATCAATGATTTACATGGTTAGAGGAGGGTGAATGGAGGGATACATACCTAAGGGTAAGAGCGCAAGTGGTAGATGTGAAGAAAAATTTAAGTATTCCACATGGTTGTAGCAGTAAAGGGTGGAGGGTTGGGTAAATTGATGAGTTGCCTACCTGATTTGAGTAAGACGCAAGGTGTAGGTGCGAAGTACGAGATTTGTTTCTGAGAGCTGAACAGCAAAAATCAGTATCTTTATGGTCATATGGGTGAAGCGTTGGGAAAAAGGTCGGCTACAGCCTACATACCTGATGATAAGAACTCGAGTTGTAAATGTAGGCTTGAATGTTTTCTCAAGGGCTAGCCAAAAAAGTCAATTATTTGCAGTCGTAGGTGACGGGAGATGGGTAGGGGGAGGAGAGGGCAAGAAGCTACATACCTGGTGGTACGAACACAAGGTGTTGGTGTGTTCCACACGTGTATTGGCTGTCATTCGACCTGCTGCACAGGTTTGGTCATGAGGACGGTACAGACAGATCGATTAGATATAGAACAAAATTTTCTTTCTTGTTTTTAATTTTTCAACTTCAGACTTTTGGAATAAAAATTTTGAACACATCTTAAAATGCCGTGGTTCAATTGATAGGCTTCGTCTGTCAAGTGGAAAGCCCAAACAACCCTGACAAGAGCACGTAGAATAAGGGGAGGCATGTTCTGTGAATCACTGTGATAACTTGTGACAGAAACCGACGGGCAGGTCGCTTGTCACTTGACCGGCTTTATTAGCTCGGACAACTACTACAACTTACAAGCCAGAAAAAGTCCGGCAAGTGTTGGGTCAAGTAATCACGATGCAGACACTGGGTGCAAAGCACTGTAGTTACTAAATTTTTACAGTGAATTTATAGCGAGTTTATGAAGGAGTCACAATATATTCACTGTAAAATCTTACTTTCCCATGTTTCCAATTCATAAACTCATTGTAAAATTACTGTAACAGACAAATTTACAGGTGTTTGTAGGCAGTGCAGAGATTCAACAGAGAATAGGAGAAGAGATAAATTTTAGTGGCTGCTCGGAAACTATTCAACATGCTCAATCTTTTAGACAAGTAATTGCCGGACCGAGAAACAATGTCTGCAAATAAGTGTTTGATCCCGAAACAGACCAAGATGGTGAAGACTGTTCCGATCCAGTGGTGGGCTCGTCTTCAAAGGTTCTTGCTGGTTCTTGGTCTGTTACCCCCGCTGTCAACAAATCATTTGATGATGTCCTATCTTATCTCTTGCGCACCCGTATCATGAGTTATAGTTCACCGACTTGAAATCGACATCTGTTTTGATAAATGTTAAGAACGAACAGGACAACATGAATATTAAAGATGTAAATAAGCTAATTGAAATAGCACCGTAGAACCCTCGAGATCGTGTACATAATTGAAGTGATCTTGCATAAATATCATGTAAAGTAAATGAAAACTTGTATGATCTGGTCTGTGAAGTTACTCAGATCGAGAAAGCTCTTGCATCTTCATTAACTGCTCATTCATAAGCGGACTACTGGAAGCTAGTCCGGACATTGTTCGGACGATCAGGTCATACGACTTCTGGTAGACAAAGGAACGAGAATCTTGTTGTCCGCCTCTTCTTTGTCCCAGACGATGAATCTCAGTAGAGAGAACATGAGTGATAATGGGCCATAGCATCTATAGATGATTGAAAGGTTAGCAGCCTGAGTCGAAAAACAAAAAGAGCTTGAATGTGCACGTACAGCCATGATTGAATCAATAAATACCATACCCCTTCCGTCAACTAGGTCAATCATCTTCGCGGATTCGTTTGCCGCTTCTACTCTCAGTCTGTGAGTTTTTACGCGTTCATCTGAGCTTGAATAGCTCGTATTCTCGAAGAGGATATACAAACGAATGATGGCGACTCGAGCGAGAGTATGGATGACGAGCAACGTTCTCTTCTTGGAATCCGAATTTGAAGATTGGGTATAAACAGAATCAGAAGGAGAAGAGTCTTGAATGGAGCTAATAGATGGAAGCTGGGATATAAATCGAGTTGTAAGTTTCATAAGATTGTTGAAGATACTCAGGAATTTTCGGGCAAATGAGGTTGGGTCCGGGTCCGGAGTGGATTGGTTCCATTCATATCGCTTAGTGAGCTCAAATGCTTGTTCGAGCAGAATACATGCTTTAGCATGAAGAGCTAACATAGAATGAGCATCATCTGGAGAACTGGCTAAGAAGCGCTGGATAGTGGAACTGCTCCGGGTGGCAGGATTCAGGTTCATCTGGCGTTCGTGCCAGATTAGCTTAAAAAATAGTTATTTGTGAGACTGGCAATACTTACGCAAGGCCAAGGCGTATCAACCCTCATCCGAGCTGTCCAATACGGCAAACTGGAAACATGCCCATCAATGGCTGTCCAGCGACTGTTTAGAGCTAACACTATCCAAAATGCGTTGATACGCTGATTTTCTTCTTTTTCGCTCTGGAATTGAGTCTGTGGAGCTTCGTGGCCAGACAGAGATATTCCACTGGTATAATTGCCGGCGCCTAAAGCTATTTGCATCAGGCCTTGGCTAGGAACGACTTCTTCGGACCTGATACAATGCATTCTAGTTCCTAGCACAAGAGAAACCGCAATGGTTACTGAATATTTTCCTTTTAATTTGCGGCCTGTGAGAAAGAAGTATTGTGCGAGAAGAACATGTGATTGTATCGCTTCGAGTACTTTCTGTTGAGAATAATCGGGGGTTGTCATGCCCGGTATATTGGTGGTGGGGAAACTTAGAATATGAGAGACACTTTCTGTTGCTCTGGAGAGAAATCCAGGTTCAAAAGCAGTTATTTGAGACGAAGTTGAGAGATGAGAACCCAATAGGAAAATGATATGTATCAATGCTGGAGTGACTGGTAGAGTTTCAACATGCCTGATTCCTTGTGATGAAGTTGACAATATAATGGTGCAAATTTTGGTCAAGTCCAAGAAGAACCCGAGGTCCTTTGCATAGGGAATGAAGGCGGACAAGCTGGAATGTGTGACACAGATGGTCAGCACCGTCTTTTTAATTCTGGAAGAGCCAACTTACAGATTTTGACGTAATTGCAGTGGCACTTCCTCAGATTTTTGAGCTGATGTAGATGCTGATTTCACTTATTAGTCATTCACATTGCACAGGGGTAATGGAACGCGCTGCCTACCCCATACAGATTGGACTTGTGTTGTGGCGGGTGTAACGTACGGATCGTGTAGAAAGACGCCATTGTCCGTTCGCTGTGCAGCATTGGGAGATTCTCGTCCTTGAATTTGACTTTCTAGTTCTGCGATTTCTTGTGTCAGGTCTTCTATTTGTGACTCGGAGGTGCCTCGATCAAAGTATTCACAGGCACGGAAACGACCTGTGGAACGTTCACAATTGGAACATCTAGGGACGGCACCATCACATTTCTGATATATGTTCAACTGTGAATAGTCTATCTAAATCATGAATCAACAGGTTGACTTACCATCCTACGATGTCTGGTACACCCCGAAGTTAGTGGTCTAAGTGACAAAAATGGCTCTGAACCTAGTCATACCTGCAGTTGGCGCATGCTCCTCCTCGTGGCATCCGTTGCGAAGTGTTCTCTGACATTGGAGAAATTAGGGGATAAACCTTTAAAGTAGAGTTGAAGAACAGGGCGAGTTGTCCTTTCGTCCTTACTCAAGCTGTGATCTTTTATACTCCAAAAATTTCAGCCTTGAACCATCAACGTAATCTTATGGAGTCCAGATGAATTCAGCTTTTGGCCCGACTTTGCAGCGCCCAAATCCTAGTACACCCGCTTTGTTGATTATACAGTGGCGGCCGTGTGAACTCTACCACCCCAAATCGAGTGCCGCATTCACACGCTCGGCACGCGCCTCCAGCAATGGAGAGGAGTCGGAAGGGACGATATATGTGAGAGTATGGGGCCTGTTCGGGTGCACATGCTTAGCAACTTTTAGGCACCCGCCAAATTTGCAAACAATCTGTTTGCACCAAACCTCAAAAGGGAGTCACTCCGAAGTCGGGCTGTGAAATTCTCCCGACTCTCCCGCCGCTCGCATCCCGCCAAGTCTCCTCCTGGATATCTCAATGTGATATTATGGTCAAAAAATCATTATTTATTTTCATAATGCCAAAGCATATATCTGAGCTCATCTTCTGTAGCAAGAGGGTGAGGAATCACTTTGGTAATGCCAGCGCCTAAGCATGTGCACCCGAACAGAAAGAGCCGGCTCCTGAGTCAGGCTCACGTAAGGTAGGGGACATACATGATCGACTAACGTCACATGACCTTGGTAACGCTTCCATTTTTGCTTGTCTTGACTTGAGGATTTAAGTATTTCAAGATACACAACATTCCTTCCAATTTCCCGCCATGAAAACATTTAAGTACATCATAAATACATGGAAATTTAATTTGGTGAAATTTGGGGCAGAAATGAAAGACTAGTTCTCGAAATACTGACTAGATAGGTACTTATTTCATGTTTTTGGAACTACTCAGTCAGATTTGGGTCTATCGCGAAAATTCAAGTTCTCAAATGTTCCTTACATGATTTTGGAAAACTTCATGGCAGGAAATCTGTTTCTGTGATCTGGTTAAATTCTTATTGATATTCTAGAGTATTTCTCATATATGTACTACTAATTTAGGCATGTCACACTGGGGCACGTGACGTTAGTCGATCGTGTATGTCCCCTACCTTACCTCTGTCGTCCCGAGCGTGAAAAGGCACCTGATTTGGGTGGCAGAATTCGCACGGCCGTTACTGTAGTTGCCCGAGTCGAAGTCGGAGTTCTATCGTTTCCTTCGTCATATCGAGTCAATGCAGCAAAATTGCTGCTCCCTTGAAAGATAAGTTTCCTTCCTAATCTGGTGCCGTCACATATGTAGAATTATCCCAGTCCGGTTAATAAACTCCTCCCATTCACATGAGCATGTATCGTACCTAGGCCGTGCGGCACCCAATTACAAAACTTTTCATCACTACGCATTCTTTGGAGATGGTGACCAAGATGCATTCGCTAATGTTCCAAATTCTTCTCCATCGGTGCATTCCGCGCAAGACAAGACAACATGAATATCAAATATTTAAATAGGTTGATATTTGAATAGCGCTGTAGAACCCTCAAGATCGTGTACATCCTTAAAGTGATCTTGTATACATATCATGTAAAATAAGAGGAACTTGTATAGTCTGTGAAGTTACCCCGATCGAGAAAGTTCTTGCATCTTCATTAACTGCTCATTCATGAGTGGACTACTGGAAGCCAGTCTGTACATTGCTTGGACAATCAGGCCATACGACTTCTGATAACCAAAGAAACGAGAATCCTGTTGCCCGCCTCCTCTTTGACCCAGACGATGAATTTCAGTAGAGAGGACGTGAGTGATAATGGGCCAAAGCATCTATAGATGACTGAAAGGTTAGCAGCCTTCGAAAAACAGAAAGACTTTGAATGCGCACGTACAGCCATGATTGAATCAAAAAATACCATACCCCTCACGTCGACTAGATCAATCATTTTTGCGGATTCATTTGCCGCTTCTATCTTCAGTCCGTGAGTTCTCACGCGTTCATCTAAGCTTGAACAGCTCGTATTCTCGAAGAGGATATATGACCGAATGATGGCGACTCGAGCAAGAGTATGGATGACGAGCAACCTTCTCTTCTCGGAACCTGAATCTGAAGCTTGGGTATAAACAGAATCGGAAGGAGGGAAATCTTGAATAGAGTTAATAGATGGAATCTGGGATATAAATCGGGTTGTAAGTTTGATAAGATTGTTAAGGATACTCAGGAATTTTTGGGCAAACGAGTTTGGGTCTGGGTCCGGAGTGGATTGATTCCATTCATATCGTTTAGTGAGCTCAAATGCTTGTTCGAGCAGAATGCAGGCTTTAGCATAGAGAGCTAATGTAGAATGAGCATCATCTGGATAATTGGCTAAGAAGCGCTGGATAGTAGAACTACTTTGGGTGGCAGGAGTCAAGTTCACCTGGTGTTTGTACCAGATTAGCTAAAACAATTAGGTTCTCTGTGAAACTGACAGTACTTACACAAGGCCAAGGTGTATCAACCCTCATCCGAGCTGTCCAATAGGGCAAACCAGTAACATGCCCATCGATGGCTGTCCAGAAACTGTTCAGAGCCAACACGGTCCAAAATGCGCTGATACGCCGAGTTTCTGCTTTTTCTCTCCAGAATTGAGTCTGTGGAGTTTCATGACCAGAAAAGGATACCCCGCTAGTATAAATACGATGCATACTCGTTCCTAGGACAAGAGAAATTGCAATGGTTATCGAGTACCTCCCTTCTAGTTTGCGACCTCTGTAAAAGAAGTACTGTGCAAGAAGAATGTGAGACTGGATCGCTTCAAGGACTTTCCAATGGGGGTGATTTGAGGTCGCGCTAGTCTCCGGTACAGTGCTAGTAGGGGAACTCAGGATATGAGAGACACTTTTTTTCGCTCTGGAGAGAAACTCGGGCTCGAGAGCAGTTTCTTGAGGCGACTCAGAAAGGTGAGAGCCCCATAGAAATAGAACATGCATCAATGCTGGACTGGGGTCTGGAGTTCCAGCATAAGTGATTGAAGTCGAAAATATATTAGAGCAAATTTCGGTCAGGTCCAAGAAGAACCCAAGGTCTTTTGCATAGGGAATGAAGGCGGACAAGCTGGAATGTGTAACACAGATATTCAGCGCTATCCTTTAGAATCTAGAAGTGTCAACTCACAGATTTTTACGTAATTGCAGTGGCACTTCCTCAGATCTTTCAGCTGATCGATGTAAAGATGCTGATTTCACTCATTAATCATTTACATTGCACAGGCAGAATGGAACACGCAACCTACCCCGTACAGAGTGGACTTGCGTGGTCGCGGGTGTAACGTACGGATCATGTAGAGAAACGCCACCGTCCGTTCGCTGTGCAGCATTGGAAGATTCTCGTTCTTGAATTCGACTTTCTAGTTCTGCGATTTTTTGTGCTAGGTCTTCTATTTGCGAGGTGCCTCGATCAAAATATTCACATTCACGGAAACGACCTGTCGAACGTTCACAATTAGAACATCTAGGGACGGCACCATCACATTTCTGATATATGTTCAACTGAATGGTCTATGTAAATCATGAACCAGCAGGTTGACTTACCGTCCTACGATGTCTGGTACACCCTGAAGTTAGTTGACAAAAATCGCTCTAAAACTGGTCATACCTGCAGTTGGCGCATGCTCCTCCTCGTGGCATCCGTTGCGAAGTGTTCTCTGACATTGAAGAAATTAGGGTATAAACCTTTGAAGTAGAGTTGAAGAACAGGTTGGGTTGTCCTTTCGTCCTTACTCACGCTATGATCTTTTATACATCTATCCCCTCCGAAATTTTCAGTCTTGAAAATCAACCTAATCTTGTCGATCCCGGATGTGATCAACTTTTGGCCCGACTTTGCAGCTCGAATCCTAGTACATCCGCTTTGTTGATATAGTACTTGTCCGAGTCCGTTTCCTTCGTCATACCGGTACCGAGTCATGGAGTCAACAACTTGGAAGATATGCAAGAGATTCGGGCATTGTGTCTATGGGATAATTAACAGCCCGTTCCGGCAACACTGAATTTTCTCGGTACTGTTTTGTGGCATGTATCAACCTCTAAATAAGGTGATGATATCTGGTACTTATACCCTAAAGTCCGATCATTGAGTGCGGTTGATAATGCTGACCTGGCGATTATGCCAAATTGGTCTTAACTAATTCCATCGGCAAAGACCTGGCTCGAATCAGTTAACATCGGATGGATCCATCTTCGCCCACTACGGCTTGACTCCGGCTCAAAATGCCGCTGACTCCAGAGTTGAGTCTTTAGTTTTCAAGTGGCTCCGACTCAGAGTTGCTGGGGTGGATCGTTTCAATTCTTCGAGCATGTATCAGTAACTGTAAATAAACATAAAGCTTAATGCCAGCACGAGCTGGTTGTCCACCGTTGTAAACAGCCGAAAAGTGAATGGGCGGCAAACCATTTGAAGCTGGCAACTCAGAAGGAGTCGAGTCACAGCAAAGTCAGTGGAGTCGCGAGTAGCAAGACTCAGCTCGCTCAAAAATCGGCTCGACTCTCAGGCTGCCAACCCCATTAGGTCTCGCCATTCCCACATGCTCGGAATACATATTCCGAAATTCTTCGTAATACTAAGCCACGGAGCGATGGCATTGAACACCGTTTTCTATAAGATGCAAACGTTATTTATAGTTGACCGATAATCCGAAAGTCATCAATTTGAGTTACTAGCACTCAGATCACTCAGCACAGAAAATTCTAAAAGCCGACGTTTTTCGGCCGATCAATACTCAGTTTCAAACGCTTCTTTTGGTCCCTCGAAGCTCTTACCATTCGAAATGTCTTGACAAAATGTCGACGTCCACGGCCCCTAATGCTGACAATACGACCATTGCTGACAATGAGAGCTTTACCCGCTTTCTCATTACCGGAAGCTCTGGCAGTGCTTTGTGGTCTCCATGCGTTATTTTTACAACAGAAAGGGCCCTTTAGCTAGAGGAAAACATTTTCCCATTGGTGGATTTCCGGGATCTACTGCCAACTCGAACATACAGATCGATGGCGTCGATGCAGACAATTCCGTCAAAAAGCTCGTTGCTCTTGATGAGGCTAGAGTGATGTATATGATGTTACGAGCGATGGGAGCGACGAGGGTGGTCGAAGGTGAGTTTACTTGATGCACTTTTGAACGACGGGGACGGACTGGCTTCCAAAAGAACTTCCAAATTTTATTCTCATCTCTGGTGCGATTCCTGATGATATCGATCATCATTTGAACGATTTTTCACCGGCCTGAGGTGGATACTGGATTACCGGATTACCGATTGCCTTGTGCGCTTTCGTCGGTCGCGGAATGATTTGAAACTGAAGCCTTTTTTTTCAAGCCAGAACGTCATTTGGTGTCTCTTTGATACGTGGCCAAAGTTTGCACCTTCCTAATGCGGTAACATGACTCATCGTCGGAATTTCCCATTCACTCTGCCGTAGCTAGGCCCGTGCGGCACCAAATTTTTCGTCACTACGCATTCTTTGGAGATGTCAAAGTGCAAATGCTCTGAATAGGTACCGATGCATTCAAAAGAAGTCCTCTGACAGGTTCGCATTTCATACGAATTCATTGCTATCATGCTTTTTACGTGTGCAATTGAACAAACTTCACCCCTCTCAGATATCCCGTAGTTCGTAATACTGTGTTGGTAGACTGAGCAATATAAATAGGCTCGTTAACATCCAGCCTGGAGAACAGTGCCTTTTCGCCTCTGTTTGCAACAATCTTTCGTCTTCTACCGTTACCTCTGATCAGCTGATCACGATGTTCAACAAAATTGCGTACGCATTTCTACCTAGTGAAGCCACTCGTTGATCGCTAAACTGACTCGCGCGATGTCATTTGGCTTTTAGTCTCGTCGCTGCCGTTCTCAGCCCTTTGGTTCACGCTCTCACCTTGAACACTCCTGCGAGTGCTGTTGCCACTGAGCCATTGCTTGTTACATAGAGTACCGCCCCCGGAGACCAGGAGTATGTGTTTAAAATACTATTCCCCCGGCGTTTCGTTATACCAGGACGGTCTCCTAACTCACACAGGACATTCTCTCTCTCGCTTGCCAATCCTGGATCTGACGAACAGAAATTTCCCTTGCTAACAATGGATCACATACATGTAAACATGTCCAGGTCAAGAAGAATGTCTATTATTGGGATAATATCTACGCAATTCCATGTGTTTTGGGAAGGAATGTCTAAAGTGTAGAGACAACGATGGTGTGCCCTCGTCTTCAAGTTATCTCGACACCTTGTTCTCATCCTTCATTCTGCATTCTGACTTCGGCTCAGTATCTTCATTCAAAGTTGTCGAGTTTACAGAAACTAGCCTTCAATCTGACCATCAAATTCACTGGAAGAACAAGTCGTCGATGGTATTAGCGGAACCGTAAAACCAAGGACGTCTCTTTGAATGTCTGTGTCAGAATTTGGGCTGGGGCTTTCATGTTCACGGATGAAACGAAGGATATGGCATCGCTCCACTCCAATATCTAGAGGAAGAGGACTGCCTCCTCCTGAAGAGCTGCTTTTGTTTGAGGTCGGACTAATTTCACAACAATTTATGCTGCTCCGACTCGCACGACTACTTCGACTTGGTGTACTAGGCATCCGAAGGGGGTCAGAGAGCGTGGCCAGTGATGAAGGCTGTTCTGATCCAGTGTTGGGCTCGTCTTCAAAGGTTCTTGCTGGGTTTTGGTCTGGGAATCTCTGTAAAGGTGGGTGCTGTGAACTATTGGGCTGCTGTATCGATTCGGACACTTACTTCGAACGTGTTATTCCCTTGTTTCAACTGGAAAAGCGGACTGAAAACGTTTCCACGGATTCCTCTCAAGGATATCGTCCAAATAGCTGTTTGGAGCTGGGCACCCCTTCTCCACCGGACGTAAACCCAATAGAAAACTTGAAGGATCCCGATTAAAACTACACTTTCGTCCATCTCGAAGTAGAGAAGAATTAGAATGAGAATAGTGTTAACCAGGGTGACGGTTTGGGCTCGAATGGACGAGAGCCAAGTAGTAGAGTACGTCGAATTGGGGATCTCAGCATTCTGATCCACGTTCATGTCTTGGAGTGGTCTAAGCTTAGACGGTCAGCGTTCAACGCTCGTGGGTGGTGATTTCGTGAATAGAGAAGCCGTTAGTGGTAGTAAGGTAAGGAACGTGATAGAAGTGAGGGCGGATATGTGTATATGTACGAAGTAGCGCAGCTACTGGAGGTTACAAAGTCGGAATGAAAATGTCCTTCATTTGAACCAAAGGTACTCT
Organism: Dendrothele bispora CBS 962.96; assembly: GCA_004369135.1. Classification (NCBI taxonomy): domain Eukaryota; kingdom Fungi; phylum Basidiomycota; class Agaricomycetes; order Agaricales; genus Dendrothele; species Dendrothele bispora. Next base: position 6,094 of record ML179308.1, on the reverse strand, counting down.
TTATACGACAAGCGAGTGGCATCACATTTCAAGTCTAAGGGCCAACAACACTCAACAAATGGTCCTTTTTGGTACTTCCTTTGTCTCTTTCCTCCCTTGTTTAGGACGATGATCACTAATTCATTTGCTCATCCACCCTGACTTCAATACAGCTTCCACACTGCACAGTTCTACCAGCTGATGAACTTCGACACGTTCAAATTATTTATGCTAAGAAGTTAACGTACTGAAGGGTCCTGTAGCAGTCATTCCTAGTCGACAAACCGATCAATTGTTCACAGGGTGGGAACGTATGATTCCCACAATGATATACAAGTGGCACCTGCTCGGAATCCCATATCATTATGCATGTTAACCGTGAAGGGTTGGCGGGAGTGAATCTCGGGTCCTTCAGCGCGCAATGAAATGATTTTCCACGTAATACAAATTTATTTCCTAAGACTAAGACTCCATCATCACGAGCCTCATTCTCCCGACCCAACTCTAGGAAGGCGGAGCAAAAATGCTGAACGGGGCAGAGGTGGCAAAAACATCAGCGTTATCGCCAAAATTCACTGCTTCGAGAGTAAATCCACCGCTATGGGATTATAAGAATGGAATTTTGGTTGATCAAATGTCAGAGAAAGACAGAGAAGTTTGCGTACCCTGAGACATTAGGCAAGGTAACGGTGATGGATTCATCAGCAGGGTTGACATTGTTAGCAAGGGCAATCTGTTCGCCAGATCCAGAATTGGCTAGCTCGAGAGAGAATGTCCTGTGTAATATTTAGTGGGCCGTCCTAGTATACAACGAAACGCGGGGAAAATAGTCTCTTGAACACATACTGGTCTCCGGGGGTGGTACTCCAAGTAACAAGCAGTGGCTCAGTGGCAACAGCACTCGCAGGAGTGTTCAAGGTGAGAGCGTGAACCAAAGGGCTGAGAACGGCAGCGACGAGACTAAAAGCCAAATGACATCGCGCGAGTCAGTTTAGCGATCAACGGGTGGCCACACTAGGTAGAAATGCATACGCAATTTTGTTGAACATCGTGAACAGCTGAGGTAGGTAGAAGACGAAAGATTGTTACCAGCAAAGGCGAAAAGACACTGTTCTCCAGGCTGGACGTTAGCGAGCCTATTTATACTGCTCACAGTCTACCGACACAGTATTACGGATTACGGGATATCTGAGAGTGAAAGGTTGTTCAATTGCACACGTAAAAAGCATAATGCAACAGTACTTGATTCCTATGAAATACGAACCTGTCAGAGGACTTCTTTCGAATATATCTGCGGGATACATCGATAGCTATCAGGAGAAGAATTTGGAGCATTAGCGAATGCAGTTTTGTTACCATTTCCGAAGAATGCGTAGTAAGAATACTTAATACCAACAAAGTTTATATATCTATAGTCCTTGAAACGTATCAACAGGAGAATGTTTTCAGCCTAAATATCACTTTGGATAAAACCTCCTCTTGTGCAAGTCATCAATCGAGAAAAGGAACCTGGAAAGGAAAACAGAACATGCTAACGGTCGTAGATGTTAACCCTTAAGTGTGCAGCTAGAAATATACTATACATAAATATAGGCGCCCCTGCTTGTACTTACTGTGAACTGTCTGAAGGGTCATTAGCGCCTGAGTTAAAATACCTCCGTAGGACCTATTTATCGTTCGATTTAATGTGTCATTGAATTCGGACAGGATAATGATCTTTTCTACCCATGGTTCTCATTGACGAGTTTTTGCCGCTCAGAATATGGAGCATATGCTGTTCCATTTGCACAAACAATACGTTTCATTGAAAACTTCCCGTTCTCATCAATGTATGCCCGTTCTCACTCTCATGATTCCGACTGTGCCGTTTCTGGCACCACATTTTTATTTGCAAAACTGAAACCAGGCGCCAAAATTGGAAAGATATTTTTTTGGGTCAACCAACGACAAGACCCTTAACCCCTAAAGGGGTAGCGGGAATTACACTATGATGATCCATTTGCACAAAAAATACTGTGTTCATTAGACCTAATCTGCAACGAGAATTTTGAAGGCCCCACTGAGAAGAATGAGAATGGAGCTAAAGAAAAATGAGAATGGGGCTAAAGAAAAATGATGTGACAGCCAGTGTGAGAAGTGTGAGAAATGTAGGAAGCTGTAATGCAGGCCACCATTAGGTGTTCGTTGGGAGCAGCACACCCTATATTTGATGCGTTTGGAGCTCACAACGCGACCCGAAGTGCTCTATCAGGTGGGGCGATAGGATTCTGTAGGGTGTTGCTGGGAAAACGAGGGTGTTTAGGGGTTGCATTCTGTGTACTACTGACTAGGGAGGTGTGACAAGGATTGCGTCACTTTGCTTCTCTCCGGCTCTCTGAAGATTTTTCAAGTGGGGCCTAAAGAAATCTGAACCGTTTCTGACTAAATAAAAACGCTCAAAATTCTCGTTGCAGATTAGGTCTATTGCATTCATCTGTAGTATGTAAATACATTCTCGTGTATCTGGCGACTGTGGATAGCTATAGCTTTGTTCTAGAAAGATGGTACCTTCAGTGAATTCTAATACAGAACAAAACATTCACTGGCAGCCTTAGACACTCAGTGAGCGCTGAAAAAAGCGTTTACCTTAAGCTTCCCCTTGAAACACCCCCGGGACTTTTGAAGCGGGATTTCTTATCAAATAATCCAAAGTATAAATCTCAAAATTCGTTCGAGTGCTCATCGCTAGAGATGGATTAACCCCAAAATGAATGACTCTTCTGGCCCGGGTAAACCTTCCCAGGTCGGACGCCGCCTCTGCATCCACCGACTTTCACCAGGATAGAAGTAAAGCGCTAAAGAGTTGTCGTGACTATACTTAACCCCGAAACAGAGAAATCTACTATCGATCAAAAAACTTCATAATGATCAATTACATCTGTCCTACTTACACCCTCAACTTCTTTCATGCGTTGCTGTATTACTCGCGCATGGCCTTCTGATCCGAACTTGTCCTTCAAAATTTATGTATGTAACCAGCTCAAATCCCGTCTAGCGCCAATCTAACGCTCAAAGCGCTGCAGCCCGTAGTAAGACGGTACGTATCAAACTATACAAAGGACATATTCTGATTCGCATTAGTTGCTGATTAATGTAAACTTGCTAAGGTGCAGGCGCCCGATCGAAGGTCGAGAGGCTTCCCTACAAGTGCCATGCAAATGCACGGGTGTTTTAATGCCTAGTAATCACGCCACAATAACTGCATTCCGCTTGAGAAGATTTTAGTTGATCCACATGCCGAGTCAGAGTAATGGACAAGAATTTAAATTGGGCTGCTATGCAAATTCAGTGAATCACACAATACGCGGTCCAGTTGCTGGGGTCTTGTTGATGTGAAACTTAGGAATGTCTAAAAGGCAATCCAGAATGCCGATCAGCCCAAGATCAGCCCATCTAAGGCCTTGTTGATTCGGGCTCGTGAAATTTTAGGGCTAAGTCAATCCAGAACGCCGATCAGCCCAGAATCACAGTCCTTTCGGGTAAACCGTAAATTACTACCTGAACAGCCACTGAACATCGAGCACTAAGTACTGAGTCTCTGTCTCTCTCTGTCTGTACTTCAATGAAAGAAGGTTCGCACCGAGGTGCAGAGACCGTCTGGACTCAAAGTTGAAAACCGATCAGACTTACATCGGCAAAGATCTTAGTAGTCACATGAGATCGACATTCACGGTTCAATGGTCTAGTGGTTATGATTTCTGTCTTACAATTCTATCACAGAAGGTCTCCAGTTCGATCCTGGATTGAACCAATATTTTTCCAAGGTAGTCGTACAAAACATTACTATTACATATTTACTTCTTGTGCATGGATCAGTATAAGAATCTGAATCCTTTCCTTCTTTCCATGGCCTGTTCAAATGTAATACCTTCCAATCGAGCAGCCTCCTCCACTCTTGTTCGATCAGCACCTTCCATTGCGGCTCTTTCGTCTGTATCCAGCTTCTTGTTGTCGCGGATGATCAGTTGACGGATGACTAGAAGTGAAACGAAGATAAGTAGTTGAATCATCTTCCAGCAATAGTCTAGTGCCAAGAGAAAGGATATATGATGATGCATGATACTGACCGAGGGCAAGTACAGTAGAAAGAGCGAGTGCGACAAGAGAAACGATCATAGACTGGTGATATTCCGGTCCCCATTCCGCCTTCCATACGTACGAACCCATTCTAATGATAAAATTATGAGTTTTTGGATGGGAAGTCGGCCTTATGGATGGACAGAGCCTGCACTCACAGATTCCCAAGATTACCAATGCCATTGACCAATCCAATGGCAGCCGCTCGTTTCCTGTTAGTATTATCATGTTTTCAGGTCAGAATCCAACCGGATGAGAGAAAGAATAGATAGAACTCACGCAGGAGGTCTAGGAATAACATTCGATACCCAAACAAGGGTCATTGCGAATCCTGATTGCAGGAAGGGGTGAGGACCTGAAAGAAGCATGCCAGAGATGTACTTACCCGAGTACCCAATAGCCATTAAGAACATCGACACATATCGACCGGCCGTGTTCATTGTACATAGTGCGATGATAAAGCCGACAATTACTGCCCACCACCACCCGGCAATGTGGAAGTATCGTTCCCCTGTCCGATCTGCGTGCCAGGCACTTGCAATACAGGTAACCGTGGCAAAGATCCAGGGCGGACTTAATGTGATGTATTATGAGCATTTGGATTGGGACTTGAAATACAATGGTCACGTACGCAGCAAGCAAAAGCGCAATGGTTGTTGAGAAATTCGGGTTCAGAGTCGCGGCAAGACTAGGTAAGAACATAGACAATGTGTATATGAGGTTCACATAGAAGAATATCATATCAAAAGGTACGACAAAAATAAAGAAAACTCACGTTGGGAAAAAGTTCACGAAGCTCAGACCCAAAAGTTGAGATGCATTCATCACACAGAAAAGGATAACTTTCGGGTCCTTGAGAGCCATTAAAAGACCCTTCCATGGGCTAATAATAGAAAACAGAGATCATTAAAGAACATTCAATTGTCAGCGAAAGGCACCTCATTGCCCAATTCAAGGACGTACGAATCTGAATCGTTATCTTGGTCGGCCTCGCCGGCATCTTCGGCGAGACGTGCTTGTGCAAGTTGCCTTTCGAAGGGAGAAATCCAACGCGTATTGTGGGGCTGTCATATGCATAATGTCAACTACAGTGACGAGAGTTGAAAGAGAAAGAAATAGTAAATCTCACATAGTCCGGCAGAAGCCACCTATTATAAGAAGCCCCGATCGCCGAATGAGATACTGGCTTAGGTCTGGTTTCGTTAGCAGGACGGAAAAAGTTACTCACATGGAGTTGAGACCAATGAATATCGTAATGGCACCTTCAATGTAAAATAGCCTATGTAAAGCATACAAACAATAGGTCAAAACCGTGGATCAACCGCGGAGGTGGTGTAAGACTTGAGTCCTACCAACGCCATCCACGAATCCCTCGGGCACCTTCAAGGCCGTGGAGAATACCTGCCGCCATCAACTATGAAATATTGGGAGCGGGTATATGTTAGATAGAAGGTATTGGTATTAGTACCTTCATAATTGGAGAACCGTTGGTTCTGCTTACCGCTCCAAATGCATTTGAGATAAGAAGTCCACCGTAGAGTATACAAGAGCGGAAGGCTAGCTCCTATGATTCATATGCGGGTAGAATTATGTATTAGTGTCGTCTCGTGGACCACGCACGTTCGATCACCTACCTTTTTGGTATACCAACGTGAAAGCAAGTAGATAGCTGCGTTAATGAATGAGATATTGCAGATGTCATAAAAAAACAAGACTACGACGTACTTCCGGGGTAAAAGGCAGCTTCCGGAAGTCCAATGAACATTCGAGTTGCAAGTATACCTCCGTAGTTGTGTGTAACCTGTGAATTCAAGGCATGAATAATTGCTTGAGAGTATAAAGAATATTAGACATACTCCAGTGAGGGCACTGGTTAATCCCCATGCTATGACACATCCTCCAATGTACAAGGAGGGCCTGGAGATGATGTTCGGACGTTATTCTGGAACATAGGATAACTGCGCACTAATACCTTCTAATCCAGTTCAAGAACTATGCA
>ML179307.1:0-118297 GCA_004369135.1 Dendrothele bispora CBS 962.96 | reverse complement strand
GTTATAAGTCGTCGTCGTCTGGAGAACTCTGATAAAAAGTTTAAATATTAAGTACTAAATAGAATATGAAGACTGAGTCTTTGTTATATTTTCACGATTATTGTGTAAGGTAAATTCATACACTTATAATATTTGTAGTTCACGAACTTGTTAGGTTTTTATAATATTATGTGTAATGGTAAGTTGACTAGAGGTGTACTTAAAGGTTTAAAAAAGTGGTACGGTAGTAACTACACCTGTGGGTGACCGTCACGTGACGATATGATTTGTTGGGTACGGATTTATAACGATTCGTGATGATGTTATAACGGTGACGAGTACAAGAGTTACTAACGTACAACATTCTAAACATACCTCCGGTCAATCTACCATTACACATCATAACACATCTGTAATAAAAACATTTAACATAAATTCCAGAACTACAAATACTAATATACAAAGTGTATTTACCTAACACAACACTCCTAAAAATATCACAAAAGCTCAGTCTTCATATTCTATTTAATATTTAATATTTATCAGAATTCTCCAGATGACGACTTATAACTCAAACGCCTACACCTTGCTTCAAGCGCTAAAAGACAGAACAGTGTACAGTGCAACTTTCACAAGACGGTCGCGTTTTTTACGGTATTATCAAGCGCCGTTGACTTTTTATTGGCGTTCAAAATGCGCTAAATTAAAACGAAGCCTAGGGCACCGTATAAGCTTGCCACTATGCCCAACTCTCAATAGTAGAAGGAAAGAGGCTTCAAGAGCTGTAAAAATAGTTAGTCGAAGTTCAAGCAAAGCAGTATACAGTTAGAGTTGTCTTAACTTTACTCGATATGCCTATTCGGTACACAGGAAATGTTTAGACGAAGAAGCTAAGCTGATCAAGGCCTCTCGCCAAGGCCTAAAAGCGAGTTCCCTAGACGCTTATCCTACATCAGAATTAAGAGGTTAACAGGTACTCGAATGGATGCCCTGGTTATGATCCAACTTGGCTCAGAACGGATGAGCATAGTACATGACTCTTTGAGCTTAACGGGATCTTCGCAATGTTGTGGCTCCACGTTCGCACATTACCAGGGTATTTGTATCCAGCACCGGTTCTATTATAGGCTAACTTATGGCAACGAGGTGACTCATGTCTATAGCCTCCTCTCTTCCTCCTAAGAGGAGGGGTTATTCTGTTTGAACTTTAAGTTTTTTTACTAAACCTGTATTCATGATTGTTGCTTAGCAAGTAAGTGGAATAGCCTTTATAAGACTGAACTGGTTGGTCAGAAGTATTTTACCTTTTCTCTGCCCGGTGGCGAGTCCATTTGGTAACTGAGCCGTTTTCCAATGAGTTGTTGCACAATACGTGATGCTCGTCTTTACTTTAAGCACGTTGCTTAAAAGAGTCAGCCTGAGCCTAACGTTTTGAAGGATATCTATAAAACTGGGTCATTTAGACACAAAAATAGGCATCAGACTTGGCTCTCGGTTCAAAAAACAAAAAAAAAGTCTTTAGAAAGGGTGGTAACCACCGGCCAGTCACGAGTGCAGGCAGCCTCATCATGTATGTATTTTCCATAGAGGGCGGGCCTCCTGCATTAATTGGTAAATGCCGACTCACACTTGCCCGTTTTCTGAAAAGGAGGAGTCAGTTGGAGCGTTTGGAAACCTAATTTCAGGTCGACTATAAATATAGTTTTGGTTTGAATTTGTAATAAACACCTAGAGATGAAGCGCGATATGTTCAGATAAGCTTGAGAATAAGGTCGAGAGTTTGCGGTAGGTCGACCGTAGTTAGGGGACCATTTACCAGAGGGTTAGGGTTGTCTTATTTAGACTGGGTCGCCTAAGACCTCTGAGGTATTTTAGTGGAAGGAGCTCTTAGCGACACCGTGACGTGTTTTCACAAACAGCGTTTATGACTTACGTTACCAGCTGTACTGGCTTCCAACGCCTACACAGCACCTATAATATTTAGGGAGATATATTGAGAGACTGTGTCACTTCAACCACTATCTTCCAGTAGTTCTTGTAAGAGAAGACACTCGGGTCTACCTGAGAGGGCATAGGTCGACCTATCAGTTGGTTGCAGAGGGTGAGGACAAGGTAATAAAACACGCCTCTTAGCTTCCGCATCACTCACCTAAAAACTTCACAGTAGTATCGACCTTAGTTCCTGTTCTTGCCTACGGCCCCACCTTTCAGCGACGGCTCCATTCTTATAAGTACTCTAAGTCGTAGGTGATTGCGTGTAGCAATTATACGTCAATCAATGTTCTCTTTTGCTTAAGTCTGGACGTACAACCTCGACACCGACCTGATCGACCTTCTGTGCGGTATATTTTCAATTCAAATTCTCTTTCTCCCACCAGCTCTCTTTTTATGGCGTACTCAACGTTGACTTATTATACGTGAAAACTCAGTAGAGCGAAAACATCCCAGAACTCGACATCTAGGACATATGAGGCGTCGCGCGAGGTAAAGTATATGATGTTTTTCACCAACTTTCTTAGCTTCTTCTGTGAGGCGCCTCCGGAACGACATACGACATATGGAGATGTGACGACAGATACGATGACATTTACTCGGTTTTTATTTTAGGCTTTCTTAGTAGTAAAAACTGGGAAAAGGCTTGTAAATTTGTATTATAACTCAAAGGCTTACAACAAGTCAACCGGGGCTTTCAAACTTTAACCTATTCTGGCTTTCAAAACATTCTAAGGCTTTCAAAGTTTCGCACTGTACACTGTACAAGTTAAAAGGCTTTGAAAGTAGTAGGTCAGGGCTTTCAAACTGGCAAGGTGGCTTACTATGTGGTTTCGAAAGTGTTTATATATATAAAAACTTAAGACGATTCATGTATCCCATCGATTCACAATTAAATGACTAAAATACAGGTCAATACAGAGTACCACTTATAATGAACCAAAGGATATACGTCAACTCGAAGAGCCGTAAGTAGATAACAACACCCTCCTCCTCCTCCTCCTCCTCCTCAGATAATTTGGTTTATAACGAACAGGGAACAAGGTACCGGAGAAAAAGAACAGGAACGTGAGGTGTGTAACTGTAACAACAGAGGTACATCCCTTGTCGTGTCCAACGCCCATACCCATACCACCCATACTTATACATTAAAGTTTGGGCTCGTTTGGGTATGGGTATGAATTTTGGGTACACGTTAGAAGTTCGGGAGGTCTCTCGAAACTTTAGGATAAAAAATTCAACAGTTTTACCGACTCAACCATTGGACTAATAGTTTTAATTACAAAATCAGGTGATCCGGTAACTAAGTTCGGACCCTCATCGGACTTTTATGAATTTTTTAACAGGTTTTGGGTGTCTTGGTACCCATTGGGTAGTGGGTAGACGGTGATTAACATGGGTACCTTTTTTGGGTATGGACGTTTTTCCCCATACCCATACCCATCGGGGGTTTTCATCGGTACCCAATGGGTACGACAAGGGATAGAGGTACACACAGAACTGAAATTTCTAAGGTTTGTGAACGTCTGTACCACCGTTTCTCATAGGGTGTCATTGTGATGCTCTACACTATTTACTCCCGACTCGCCGAGTTGACATAAATATTTTTGGTATTATAAGTGGTGTTCTGTATTGACCTGTGTTTTAGATTATTAATTGTGAATCGATTGGTTACATGAATCGTCTTAAGTTTTTTATATATATAAACACTTTCGAAACCACATAGTAAGCCACTTTACTAGTTTGAAAGCCCTGACCTATTACTTTGAAAGCCTTTTAACTTGTACAGTGTACAGTGCGAAACTTTCAAAGCCCTGGAATGTTTTGAAAGCCAGGATAGGTTAAAGTTTGAAAGCCTCGGTTGACTTGTTGTAAGCTTTTGAGCTATAGTACAAGTTTACAAGCCTTTTCCCGGTTTTTACTACTAAGAAGGCCTTAAATAAAAACCGAGCAAATGTCATCGTATCGACAGCAACTGTCTAATGTTACCTCCACACTGACTCTCCTCTCGCCCACAACTGGTCTATATATATACGACGCAAAACGTCGTGTTTCTGCTGTAACGTAGCTTTTACCAGTCGAAATGGCACTTTGTGAGGTACAAAAAGTATTGAAACTAAGATATGTGATGGCGACAAGTGAGGTGTTCTTGCCGTCTCCATGTTGAACTTCCATACAAGACTAAATCTAGTTTGCGGATGTGGAACGAAGTTCGCGATTTTCTGTCTTGTCACATGTCACGTTGAAAGTGTTCTGCCAGCGCAAAAAATGCCATAATAGTTCGCGGCAACTGAAAATAACCGCAAGTTTACGCGATTTAATTTTGCTTCGGATCCCGTGGCATATTCGAAAGATTTCCTCCGACATTTCCACCTCGGCTGAAATGTATCAAAGTTCCCACTCCTCCTTCAGTAGCTTCTGCCGGCCGCCTGTCCTCTAGCCAACCTCTAGCACTCGAACTTGTTACCGCTTCAATTTATGTCTTATCTATCCTGGTGTTTTGTAGCGCTAGCTATAAAACCCATGAACAGTGACTACTTTCCATACTCTCAGTGCCAGTCATTATGGCCTTTGCATCTGTACTTCCGGCTTTCGCTCCCTCCGTACTCGTGGCATTCACTGTGGCATCTTTGCCGGTCTTCGCCTATGATTGGCTACCTGCTCCGTGGCCCCCAGGCAACTATATTACTGGCTGGCAAGGCCTGTCCGAGCTACCTGGTGCACAGATAATTAACGATTGGCCTGTTTCTGGCACGAACAATGTGATAGTAAGAAAGTATTATTGACTCTCTAGATTAACTCTCATCTTTACACTCTTTAGTCCGTGTATCAAAGTTCAGGGTTGGACCCGTCTGAAGTGACCCGCGCCATCATTACGGCTGGTGGTAAAATACGTGATCACTGGGACTGTATGGTATCCAAACATTATTCAGACTCTTCCCTAACTGCCTGTGTTTGATCTAGACTGGATGGATATCCAGAACGTCAAGGTAAGAACCATCAAATTAAATAACTCATACTAATATCATAGAAACTAATTGAACTCGACTCAGATGGACTTGGCTTCTCGCGATCCTAGCTTCAACCCGAACACTACCTCGATTTTGGTACCATGTTTCTTCGCTCAGGTCGATGTCAAAGCTGGCTCGGGAAATGCCAATACACTTTACTGGGATACAAATGGATGGTTCAATGGTCACTATGCCGTGGGTCCAAACACTGATGACAAGATCGGCTCTTTTGACGTCTTTGATTCAATTGTCGACTACTACTTCAACGAAACTTTGTATCCGAAAATGGAGGTGAGTCAAATTGATAGTCAACATCTTAAAATTTTAATCATTATTTAATCGTAAACATAAAAAGAGCTTGATTTTTGTTGGCCACTCGGCTGCGGGTCAACTCGTCCATCGTCATTCTGTGATGCGCAAGGTCACTCGTCACGATGACAAGATTGGCTGGATTGTCGGTGAGTCAACTTTTTCGTTCGATAGGCAATTTGCATGAAATAAAAAGTTGGGTTATTCCAGCCAACCCCGCGTCGTATATCTGGCTTGTGGAAGACCGTCCCGTTGCGGTCGCTAACTGTGATGGTATAGACGATTACAAATGGGGACTTTCTGGCAATATGCCTGGATATTCTACCGCTGATTTTGATGATATCGGACGGCAGGGTATCGTTTCAAGGTTTTTGGAACGATATGTCCATTATGCGTTGGGAACGGTAAGCGGCCTTCAAAATTTGACTGTTGGATTTTGTTCTAATTTCCGAGAGCACAGGCTGACACTGGCTCCGGTGATAATGCATGCCAATCCAGGGTAAGACTACAACTCCATTCTGGCTGAATTTCTCAAAGCCTTTCCGAAACACAGACACAAGGATCTTCACATTTTGAACGCGGCCAAAACTACATTGCTATGCTGAAGGCCATGCAAGACGGCGGCATGCCCACGACACAAACTCTTGATTTTATCGAAGGCATCTCACATAATGACATCGGGATGTTCAACAGTACTCAGCTTAGACAAAAGGTATGTACACAAGCAATTTTGTTTGACAGTTGTGCTAAAAAGATTTTTCTAGATGTTCAAGCTTAATGCCAACGACACTAGTAGTTTGGACACTATTCCCAGTCGATGATGGCCTTCAACCTTAACCATTTATAGAGTGAACTCACATCCTACTGCCTGCAATATATTCTACTCCTTTTGATTTTATATACATCTCTGGATTACATAGCTTCAGTTTTAGTAGATTTGAGCTCGCTATTAAGTTTTTCTTCAAGTCCATGTGTATCTCCAATTGGTATATCTTTATCTTATCTTGACCTTTTCTTGTACCTGCCACCCCTTTGTTGTTTGAGGTTACTTGAGCCGGAGTGTCACCGTATAGGAATCACCAGCCACTTCCTGGCCATAAGAGTATGATCCGTTGTGTAAGAAATATGAGTGCAAACTGGGCAAGAACACAGTGGGTGTTTGGAGAGGGAACTGTTTGTGGCTGCATACATATTACAGGCTTATAGCTAATGGGAGTTTGGGTCGGAAGTTTGGACTGGAAGATTGCCCCAAAATTCATACGTGCATAAAAGTTTCCTCATACTCTGAGATTAGCTGTAAGATGTGACAGACTTTCTTTTAATAAATTGGAGTCATCTGTCATCTACTAAATCCTCTCCAATGTTCTCAAACTCAAGATTCAACTTTTTGAAGCAGACAGCTAGTCAGAATGACAAGCGAACAAAACTGAGGAGTAGAACAGGACCAACTTAGAACAAACACCAGTAGGTAGGAAAGCTCGAAAATCTTTGAATTATGATTATGACACAGATTATATTATAGTAAGTAGAGTTTCAATAAATATTATAATTAATATTTCAGTATGATGGCCTACGGAAGATGAAAAAGTATAAATTAGGATTATTAGACCTGGTCAAAATTAATAATGATATTAGGGTTAGAAATATGTTCAAGATCCATGCTTGATAGAGTATTATATTTATCAATGAGAAGGATTTTGTAGTGTTCCTGGCGAATGGCTGCATTGATGGCCACAGTATTGAGGTACGGGTCTGTACACCGGATTGGGATTTTGGTTTGGGCAACGGGGTATTCGGCGGGAAGGGCCTCCGGCTCTCCTCATCAATTCACAGGGTTCGGGAACTGGGTTTCCTGGTCTTCCACATAGGTAAACATGAATAACTGATTGGCACATTCTGTTTAAACGTAATGCGATAACTTCCAGGCTGGATAATCGGTGATTTCTAGAAGACGGAAGGGACTCTGACGTCAATATTTTACAACAGATACAAGAACACTTACTCTTCAGAAGTTCGAGGGTGGCTGAATGTTAGACTTGAAGGGCGGATGGGAGAATGTTAGACTTGAAGGGCGGATGGGATATTGTCTTTTATATCAAACTTCACATTCTTAAAGGATAGAGAGCAATGGATGTGTGTGTGTCAATCGGCTAATGAAATAGGTTAAAAAGCCCATCTAAAGACAATACCGAACAGCGATAGATTGAAAGTGACAGTGATGTACCGACAGATATGCGGAAACGGAACATTGAAGATGCCTTCCAAACAAATGAGTAAGTGAGCTGAGAGCTTTGTACATGATGTAGATCCGGTGATAGTATGGAATTACGTCCGTTACTACCGAAAATACAATTACCGCTGTGTTCACTCTTTGGATCAAGGTTTTTACTCTAGGAGTTGCAAAGAAGATTGAAAAAATACTATGATTCAAGTTGTATTCGCGTCAGCTTACATAAAATTTTGAACTTAAATGAACACAAGCAACGACTCTGTGGCGTATTTGGTCAAGTGCCTACAGCACATGAATGTTATGGATGAATTTGATATGATCGATGCTTAGTAGTACGAATGCGACGAGGAGATAAATTAGACATGCTGGAGCAAATTCGTTTTGCACAGGTACCGGTATTGTAAGTAATAGTCAAAGTACCAATTATCGGTAACATCAATACTTGCAAACGCCAGTTTTTAGAAATCCCGTTCTGATGAATGGAGATCACTTAAGTAGTTGGAACTACCGAAAACCAGACTGAATACCAGGTCCCCGAGGCCTCACTAGGTCACCCGGTTTACTCACAGCATCATCATATCCTATAGAGGAATTGTCTCGGTGAAAACAAAAAGCAATGAAAAATTCTAGTATAGCTTGCACTCACCGATGAGTTGCTCCGTGATCATGGCAACATCTATTACGATATACAATATATCTCGAAACCCGTTCAGAGCGCCAAACCAAGTCCGGAGGTGCGTTGGTGTCAAAGCTTGGGTTGGTAGGTATAGTTCCTTGGTGATGACATGATTCGAACGGAGGTAAGTCAAATATTTGAGTGATCAATGCCTTCGGGATCAGATAAGGAACGTACAGGTTTTCATTCTACATTTAGAGTATTGCACTAACTAACCAGGAACTGGTGGATATTTCCAGAGTTTCCAGCCTTGGTTATTCCTTTCAGTTCGCAATCTGGTGCCTTCGACGGGATCGTACAAGGCAAATGGGAATGCATAAGCATGTCAGTGCTTACACGTTATAAGCAGAACATGTATGACACCTTTAAAATCTTGGCTCAATCTCGTCTCAAAATCAAGGGAGAAAAGGATAGATCAATAAACAGGCCTTTCAAAAGCATCACTGCTGGCTATGGGACTAGTACTAATGAATATTTCCTCAGAAGAATGCGGAGAGAGGATTCCGCTGTCCCCGACATATTCTCCCAAGAAATTGAAATATGTTGGTTCAGCAATGATTTTGTACTGTCTTTCTCAAAAGGGAAAAATATCATATCTTTTCCAAAAAGATTGTTTGGAATGTAGCTAGGAATCCTCTTTCTGTGCCCATCAATCCCAGCAGCGCATATAAGTGTTTTAAAATCTACTAGTACTAGTAGTGTAGAGCGGGAATGGACGATGATATGGATGGATGATCGAGTTACAGCTCAAGTGACAACTCGAACGGACGGGAATAGATAGAAGAATGACACTCTTACCACTTACGTATCGAGGTCGGAACCACAAAAACATTCAGTGAAAAGGCCGAAAAGGGGATATATGAGGAATCAATTTGTATGTCCAAAAAGGTAAAAGAAAGAGAAAGAGGATTAAGCCCTGATAAGCTTAAAAAAGAGCGGTGTGTGCCAGTATATCCTCAAGAACAGCCTCTGGAGACTTCTAGGGCGCTCATCAAACCTCAGAAGGCGACAGCTGTTATGGAGGATTAGTAGAAAGTCAAAAGGACAGGGAGAAAAAGGATGCTGTTACTTAGAAAAGTGAAAAGAAAAAGAAGATCATAAGAGAAGAGACTCGGAGTGAAAAGGTTAGAAAAGGGGATACGGAAACAAGAACCATAAAAACCGAAACGACCCAAACCCATCAGTTGGGAAGGGGTCAAGTGGTGTAAGTTGACTGCTTCCGAGGCAGCTTCTCCCAAAATACCGCTACCATCAATTACACTGCGCCAGGCTTCTTAGTCAGAACTTTTATGTATCACCATCACAAAAGACAGCCGATTATCAAGATGGAAGAAAGTTCTCCGGAGTAGAATGATTGAGAAAAACCATTTTCCCAACAGAAACAATGCCGCACGAGCAGATCCAGGTATCTTGAGTCCAACCTCCATCTTCAAAGCCCTGATGGGTTAGATTTCGAAAGAAGACTCGATTTCGATAATTCCGAAATATGATTCTGACCTGAGAACAAGATTAAGGCTAGGTCAGGGAGAGATAAAACGTACAAACAACATAACTAAGACATTTACGCCAGTACCACAGAAGTTCGCTTTCATATCTAATATATGATAGCTATAGTGTAAGTGAGCAAACATTTATTCATACAGAAAGTCCTTCCTTCCATCAACACACAGACCAGAAGTCAACATTATCAGTACTTTTTTGCGACCCCAAAAGTTGCGGAAACATGAATACTCGAAGACCTGGCAGCCTTCAACGCCCGCAAAGATTCTAGGACGAGCGCACTTGTATCATTGTCACCCTCGATAAAAGGCCGAAGAGTGACTGAGGTCAGGCACTGGACTTCCGATCCAGGCAAGAACTCAATATCGGTAATCCACCGCGATTTGAGCATAGCAGTGAGAAAAGATAAGTAGGTGACAGTGACGGAACGGAATCGTATATCGAGCTCCTTAAGACGAGGGAGTAGCACGTGATCGAAAGGTTTCCTATGATTGACGGTGATGAGATTAAAGACTCCCGAGGCGAGCAAATCTTTGTCTGGTTCTTCGGATTCGTGAATTGTTAAGGCCGATAGAGAGGGAAGATGGCGAAAGAGATTGACAAGTTGATCCTGCGGTATGATGAGATTGACTAAGCTCAATGATGCGAGATTGCATCCCGAACGAGTCAGGAAGGACCCCACTTCAGAGTTTACGTCTTCCAGCATATATGAGTCGCGATCGCTGCCAACAAAGGTAGACAGTTTGAGGTACGTCAAATTAGGCAAATTGAAATACCGGAGGATGCGAATGAAACCTGCCCCATTATCGTCAAAATCAGCTGTAAGAAGCGTGAGGGCTTCAATGTTTCTGTGCACCATTGTCAAGGGAGTCTCTGGCTCTTCGTCTAAGTAATAGTACACTAAGGTAAGATTACGCGCTTCGGTTGCCCTTTTGAGACGATCAACCTGACTGCGCACCCTCCACCAGTCAAAACGGAGGTGGGTCAGCTGGTTCCATGGCAAGTCAACTGGCAGTTCTAATGCCGAGCACTCCGCTAAAGCTACACGACGAAGAGCCGGGGCAGACTGAAAAAACTTCCAGCCCTCGCTGTCATTGGGAATCCTGTACCCGTTCCCATGCAACACAACTGACTTGAGTCTAGGTAAGTTGCCTCTGACAGATGACAGCACTTCGGAATAGAATAAACCTGGACAAAAATCGAATGAAACTGCTTCCCAGCGAGAACAGTGCTGGACGAGGGACTTTAGGACCCCCACTGCTCCCTCAGCACCCTGAGTTAGAGTTAGGTCCAGGAAGAGGGGATGCTGCTTGGATAATTCTAGATGCAACTCCAACATTCGTTGAATAGTTAACTCATTGGTTGGGCCTGTAGATGGATCGACAAGGATGACCATAAAGATGGAGTTTCCCGGGCAATTTTGCGCCATCCGGCACAAACTTGCGATAAACAAACGACTGGGCAGTGTAGTTTCCCCCATACGATTGATCGCACTCCGAGGGCTACAAAAACTGAAGACTCGACCCAGAATCTCTGGAGGCAGCCGTCGAATGGGCGTTAAAAGAGAACGGAGGTAGTCTATTCGTTGATAGGCTCTCTGCTGTTCGATCCTGAGCGTGATAAGTCTGGCCTGAAGTCTATCGATATCGTCTTGGCAGCATTTGGCTTCCACTTCGGCGTCGTGGAGGGATTGCTGCGCATGTTCGGTATCGCTCGTATACGTGTCTGTGTCATGGCGAGGTGAATGGGGAACATCGTTTCTTTGGGTAGACATTGATGAGGGAAGATTTTGGAAAGGAGTGGGCTTTATAGCGAAAAACAGAGGTCTATCGTGCAGCGCTGATAAGTCTTCACACTAGTATGGCAAGTTGAAAATTTGTTTGGGTATCACTACATTAGATTTCATATACTACGCTATTACAATCTAGACCGATTTAAGATGTCTACAAATACAACCAAAGTTTTGAGAGAGAAAAACTGAGAAATATCCGAGTCGTTGACCCGTTTAGTCAACTTCCTCGAAGCTAGGTCCGTCTCCCGAAGGAGCACCTCCTGCACCGTACAACTTTTGCATGATCGGGCTATAACAGAAAAGGAAAAAAGAAAGTCAGTAACAATGTCTCGACACCGACACCGAGAACAAAGAAATACTCACTTTGCAATACTCTCCAACTCTTTCTGCTTCTCATGGTACTCCTTCTTCGAAGCTTCCTGCGACCTGTCAAGCCAAGAGATAGCCTCGTTGATCGTAGCTTCGAGTTTAGACTTGTCAGCGGCAGCAATTTTGTCCGCAAGTGAATCAGTTGTGATGGTGTCACGCAAGCGGTAAGCGTAAGATTCAAGTCCGTTCTTGGCATTAATGCGAGCAGTAGCGGCTTCATCCTCGGCTAGAATTGGAAAAAAAAAGTTGGTCAGTACAAAGGATGAACCAAAAAGAAATGAAAAAATTACACACCTTTGTACTTTTCAGCGTCATTAACCATCCTCTCAATTTCCTCCTTTGTCAACCGCCCCTTATCATTTGTGATCGTAATGCGGTTCGACTTGCCTGTTGTCTTATCCTCAGCAGAGACATTCAAGATACCATTGGCGTCCAGATCGAAAGTGACCTCAATGTTTGGAGTAGCACGAGGAGCGGGTGGGAGACCAGACAAGTCGAAGTTGCCGAGCCGGTTGTTGTCCTTAGTTTGGGAACGTTCGCCCTCAAAGACCTTGATGTTGACGGAGGGTTGATTGTCAACGTTGGTAGTGAAGAGCTCCGACCTCTTGGTTGGAATGGTGGTGTTACGCTTGATGAGAGTACACATCATCCCTCCAGCGGTTTCGATACCGAGGGAAAGAGGAGCAACGTCAAGAAGCAACAAGTCTGAAGTCTTTTCAGAAGTGTTACCAGACAGGACAGCAGCTTGCACGGCTGCACCGTAAGCGACAGCTTCGTCCGGGTTGATGCTCTTGTTAGGCTCTTTTCCATTGAAGAAATTGGAGACAAGTTTGATGATTCGAGGAATACGGGTGGATCCGCCAACGAGCACGATGTCATTCACGTCGGCTTTGCTAATCTTGGAGTCGAGGAGGACTTTCTCGACAGGCGCGAGGGTGCTGCGGAAGAGGTCCTGACAAAGCTCTTCAAAACGAGCGCGGGTGATGGAAGTGTAGAAGTCGATGCCCTCAAAGAGAGAGTCGATTTCGATGGTGGTTTGAGCAGCAGATGAGAGCGTGCGCTTGGCACGTTCGCAAGCGGTACGGAGACGACGGAGAGCGCGAGCATTGGTAGAGATATCTGCAGAGTAGTACTATTAGTAACGATGCAACGGAAAAGGGAGATGTATAAAAATGCACCTTTTTTGTTCTTCCTCTTAAACTCCTGGACAAAGTGATTCACAAGACGACTGTCAAAGTCCTCCCCTCCCAGATGCGTATCACCGGCGGTAGCTTTCACTTCGAAGACGCCGCCCTCGATGGTAAGAAGAGAAACGTCGAAAGTTCCTCCTCCGAGATCGAAAATTAGGACGTTGCGTTCATCAGCGACTTTCTTATCGAGGCCGTAAGCGATGGCTGCAGCGGTGGGCTCGTTGATGATACGGAGGACGTTAAGGCCAGAGATTGTTCCGGCGTCCTTGGTGGCCTGTCGTTGAGAGTCGTTAAAGTACGCAGGAACGGTGACGACGGCGTTGGTGACGGCAGTACCGAGGTAAGATTCGGCGGTTTCTTTCATCTTGAGGAGGACCATAGAGGATATTTCTTCAGGCGACTAGAAAAAGTAGAGTTAGAATGAATTGTACGAATGACAAAGAAATATGAGAACACGTACAAATTCTTTCCTTTCACCACGGTATTCTACCTCGATGTAGGGCTTCCCGGCCTTGTTGGTGACTTTGAAAGGGAAGTGTTTGATGTCCGACTGGACCTCGGCGTCGTCGAACTTTCGGCCAATGAGACGTTTGGCATCAAAGACACTAGGGAAAAATAAGATAGTGAGCGTGAGGTTTTCATGCGAAGACCGTAAAAGAAAGACATACGTGTTGTGAGGGTTCAATGCGACTTGGTTTTTGGCGGCATCACCGATGAGACGTTCGGTGTCCGAGAAAGAGACGTAAGAGGGCGTCGTTCGGTTGCCCTGATCGTTAGCGATTATTTCGACTCGATCGTTCTGCCAAACACCGACGCAAGAGTAGGTCGTGCCCAGGTCAATACCGACAGCTTTCGAAGACATACTATCGCAGTCGTTGAGGAGTGGATTAGAGTGGATTGGGTATGGACAGAGAAACTGAAGAAACAACATCACCAAGAATCATTTTTATGAGTTGTTGAAGCTACTGCACTCGAATATTCGGTGGGTGTCTGGAAGTTTCTACCGTTTTCTTTCATCTTCCACTGAAAGGGAGAAGTTTCTGGCATTGTACATCGAGGTTGTTGTAAGATACTTCATTAACTTTCTTCATTATTCCTTGACTTTCGAGGGCTTGGGAGAAGGTACGAGCCTCGAAAGGATCTTTGGAGTTGAAGTTCGGTTTTTGGGATGAAGAGACGCTAGTAGATTCGAGGACGGTTGTCACAACGCGCATTGCGGTAACGTGACGCGAGTAACATCACGAACACCGGCTTCCGGGAAACAGATGCCCTCCAATCCAAACAGGAGTACTCTCAGTGGCGGATTCGGGGCTATAGAGACGATTCCTTATATGAATTCCTGCCTCTCAAACCGAAACGGTGATCCAAAGAACCCATAAAGAGCTCATCATCAGTATACTTACCATCTTCGAATTCACATGATTACACACTGTACATTGGACGTTGATGAAGAGAAATGGGCCACCGCAAGCGTGGCAAGTACGAGGCCTATAATGGCTCATCGACGCATCAACTGTTACTGGCCTGAGGAAGACTAGTGAGTCGTGACGAACTCGGATGAAAGAAGCCGGAGTTTCCGATGCCCGATTGGTAATAAAGGTCTTGACAAACAAGACCACATCGGTGACCGACCGGGGTAAAAAGTCGTGTGTAAAGACGATTCCTCCTTTCAGTCGGCCTCGTAAAAAGAGCTGCATGCAGGTCCCCATAATACTAGTAGACTCTTCCCCCTCCTCCTCCCATAGCTTGATCGAAATGCTAGCTGGTCGACGATACAATGTATGATCCATATGCTGGTGTCATCTTGTAACACTAAGTAACCGTAAATGGAAGAAATTGCCAACAGAGAACGCTACCCTGATTGGTCGGGTGATTATTCGCTATGTCAAAACTCCTCGAGGAAGAAACCGGTGCGTTCACTGCCCCTGATACTCCTGCACTAGTCGAAGCTTCATGGAGCAAGAACGCAACAAGGACGCAGTTAGGCCCATACGACCTTTGTCTCCCCTCCCGTATCTGTTGTTCGGGTTGAACTTCTATCTCGGAGCGATGATGACGGTGAGCACTGGCATTGTGAGTACCTACCAACCGCTTAATAACGGAAACAGGCTTATATATGACGTTAGTTTTTGGACAAAAACATTATTCCCAGGTGTGTCGGATGTAGGTTTCATGTTTTATGTTACATCTCATCTTAAATTAATTATATATGCTTTTCTAAACTATTCTAAGTACTACGCAGTACAAATGACAGTCTCATCGTTGTGCATATTTTAGTCAATTCGTTCCAAATTTTAATTGTCCCCGCTCCGGACTTGGTCACACTTGATCAAGGTTGGATGTTCGGAGGCTCGGGAAGCGATGCCGGCCTTGGAATAGATGGTAGTGTTGCCGTGAGCCGGATTTGAATCCAACCCGGCTTATACAGGGTTAACTTACAAGGACAACGAGACATGACAAGGTGGAAGGAAAGTTGGGATTGTAGGCTTGTATCAAGTCAACCTTGATGCAAATGGCCGCCCGCTGAAGTTCTATAGAGGGTCGAGTTCGGGTCAGCCTCATCTACGGCAACACTAACCTGGGGTATACGGCGTGTTCCGGCACTGACTGCAAACTGTCCGGCCCGTTGCCTCGAGTCTCTCATTACTATTCAAAATGTGCCATAACATAGGAATTACTTCGTCATTATTAGATCAATGAACTTAAGTATAGGAACCAAGAAAACATGAACAATGTACACTGTACCCCACCAATTTAATCAAATAAACTCTGACTACAAACTTTTAAACATTGAATCTGCTCGAGAATACCCTTGACATATAAAACACAGCTCGCTATCATGAGCCGAATTACATTCATTTATGTATGTAATGATTTAGTCCAGCAGTCCGTAACATAAAACCTTCACACGTAACATTCTCCCACAGGATGTATCATGCGTTCCCAACATGTAAGATAGGTTTTTGTCCAAAAACTGACTTCATACTTATAGCTTTATTCGTACTAGCTTTCAACTTGCACGGAGTATGTTCCCTGATCTATACTCTCTAGCGAGTGTTGGTCTAACTATACATATCTAGATGAATTTCTAGGTCATGACATAAATCCACCAACGAAACCAAAACCTTGAACCACATCCATCATTAGATAAGTACTCAATTATCAATTTCTATGTAATTAGTTCCACGATCTTCTCTTGATATGGACCTTTCTTCTTCCACTATTACATCTTCTGGCATAAGTATACAGGGCTGGTTTTGGAAATCGTCATGCCCAACGACCCTGGAGAGGGCTCGTGCTCTCTCCTACGTGGTTCCCGAACAGTAATAATAAACAGAAACAATGAAGGATCCCTTCAGTCTGAGTTGTAATGATATGCTGTTCAAGAAGTGATCATATTTACCGTTATTTAAAGGCCCCTGCATACACATCAACTTTCGACGTTCGTTCTGCCCTTTCTATTGGTCGTGAAACAGTTGTTATGTTACCTATGTATGACCTTCTGTAGATTTTTCATTTATATTCAATCATCTCATCTTTTCCGTATCTCCATGTGTCCTATTTAAATAAGATAAGTGGCGGCGGCCCCCGCCGTACTTAAATGCACGTCAAATGGCCAGTTATCTCCTCCTTCCCCCACTGCATGAGTTTATTTGTACATCAGGTCGGGTAGGTGCTGTCTTATTTTTTAATCCCTGCTATTTTCAATTCGAGTTCAAGAGCACCGATTCTAACATCCTGGGGCAACACCTTTCTTTTTGCCTATGAATTCTACGAGGTATAATACAACATTCATATTCTTGGTTAAAGACTCTCACAAATGGACCAGACCGCCAAATATTTCAGTCGGTATCGAAGAGACTCCAGACTGCTCAAATCATGGGTAGCTGCAGTTTTCCTTGCCGATGTCACTTGCATGGCTGCAATGTATGCTTGGGTATATTTTAATACGGCGAAATATTTTGCGAGTAAGTCCCTGATCATCTTTCGTTCTTTCGATTAAATTTGACTCTATCGGCTGTATTGCTCTCGCCCTCAGCCACAACAATGTAAGTATTGATTAGAACATTTCAATGCGATGGCTAAACGATAAATTTCTCGACAGAGACGTTCCCTTCGCAATCAGTACAGCTTTCTCCCTGTTGAAAATTCTCTTTCTGTAGTCTCATTCTTCATTCACACAAGGTTCAGCTCGGGCATTTTCAGTAGCTGTGATATTCATGGGTATCAATATCATTCTTGTCCAACTCTTTATGTTTCGTCGTTGCTGGATTCTGTAAGAGTCAAGTTATTTTTGTCGGGGAAAAAGGTTAATTTTCAGGTTTTTGTTTTGATTTAGATGTCGAAGATGGGGTTTCATTTTCGTGCCTGCTTTTTTGTTCATGATCGGGGTAAGTCTCCATATCAGAACTTCATTATGACGTCTGATGAAGAACCAAATGAGATAATTACCGGCCTCTTATGTGGCATGATATATGCCGTCAGACCCCTTGAAGCCCAAAACTCATCTATAGTACCGATTCTTAGCATGTAAGAATGTCATTCGATGACTTATCTTCCAAACGGGATTTTATATGCTTTGTCCAGTGTATCGTTGGTGTCAAGCGGTATAACAGATATCTTTCTCGCCACTGCATTGGTCATGCTACTCAAACCGATGGTCAAAGATAGTTTTAGAGAAGATATTAAACAGTGAGCTACAACATTTGTTACTGGAATGTATCTCTCGTTCATCAATTGCTACAGGAAAGTCAAACAAGTGCTACACAGAGCTATCAGTACTGGGACATTGACAGCAGTCCTTAAAATAGTTATGCTCACATTGGCAGTAGCTTCCTCAGATAGTCAAAGCAACGGTAAGTCCCATTATTTGGTGATATTTCGAACTGCATTTCCGGTGATACGAGCTGCTACTGACTTCATTCTTGTTTCTGATACTATAGTGACTTTGAGTATACCGTTTTTCTTGTGCCGCATTCAGTCTATTTCAATGGTAGGCCATTTGAATTCCTGTCTCCTCGTGAGTATATAACCCACACAAATTTACCAAATGGGTCCGTTCTACTAGCTGTTCAATCTCAATGATCGCCGCAGAGATTGTTCTAATCAGAGCAACAATACTACCACATCTTTGGATTCATCCCAAGAACCGGAGTCAGAGTTTCATCTAACGACTATCAATACCAGGTCAGACCAAGAACGAGAAACACGTACGTTTGATTTTATTTGAATTACTTCTGATGGCGAGTACAACCTAATTGCGCACATTCTAGCCTTCTCCTGGGATTCTACTTCAATCATTCCTGATGATCATGATATTACTTCTATACCCCGTCTTAGAACATTCTCAGAGAATCTGGCAGACACATAAGAATGAAAATATCAGCCAGTCGTCTTAAACTGACTGGCTATATATGTATCTTTACGATGCAAGAGAAAGTAACCCTGTTGGGTGCCCGAAAGGACTTATAGGAACAAACATCGCGTAGGAGCTAGTGAAAACATCAAGAAGAAAAGCAGAAACACAGACCAGTCGAACAGAATTTAGAACGGCGTCACTCGAAAGATCAGAATCAACCAAGGTTACGGCCCGGGCGGGAGTAACAGTCCCTTGCATGATTGAAGGCCGCAGTCTCAGGTCAAAAGTTCTTCGCTTTCAAGGTGTACTGAGCCTCTCAACTTGAGATTCTTGGACATCATCATTGCAGATACAGAGCTCAATCAGTATCCAGTATGAAGAAAAGTGGCGCGTGGCAAATTAGAAAGTCGATGCCTTCTGGTTCAAATAGGACCACATCGACTCGGGTTTAAAGTTACAATGACACGGTGTAGAGACGATTCCCTCGCAAACTCCGGCCTCATAACCCTCTAAATTGATCCTCATAGATCTTCCAATTTCAAATCAACGTTACATGGATTTACAACTACTTACACGATATCTTTGTCAATTACTGCTAGTCTCTGTGCATCACCAAAACATCCAAACGAAGACACCCCATAGGTATTGCCGAAAATTCGGTAGAATATCCCATCTTTTGTGGCCATGAAAGATTGAGGTAGATATAGTAGATGCGGGGGTTGGTCATTCAATGAAACTTGATATCATTTGGATGTCACGGTGACAGAGACAAATCACGGATTTCAAGCACTATCATGAATGACAACCCCTGACGAGCTGTGCTGAGATTGATCAGGCAAAATAGAACAATTCATTTATTTCCAGGAATGAACAAGAATGCCGGAGTGGACCTTAGTTGATGGATATGACTACGAAAGAGTTGGTATTACAGTTGCATCAATGAGCGTAATCATAATATGTGTACAAAAATATATGGGTTAGTGATTGAACCTATTCCTTCTTATCTTTACTTGACGATTCTTCTTAGGCCAACTCTTATGGTCTGGTTGGCCCATTGTGTATGCTCTGCTTTCTGCATCAGACCCTGTAAGTTGCTCTTGTACTTATGGACTCATGTATTTTTCTAATGATTTTAACACCCAGTCCCTATTGAGCGCAATCAAAAGCTTGATATACGGCGACTCAGCAACTATCAGCAACCTATTACTGTACTATTTCGAAGTAATGTTCATTAATTTAGCGAGAAATTTCTCAAAATAAAATCTAAAACTAGGTAAAAATTTAAAACAGGGCTCGATTTTTCTTTACTGTGACTGTGACTGAACAATACTGTGATTGTACACTATAAATATCATCAAATATAGTACCGATAGTATCGACCAGTAGGTGCACAGCCACTGGCCCGCAGGTTTGCACAGCCACTGATCTGCAGGTCTGCAGGGCGACCCGCAGAATTCATGCCACCGCGTCGCGACCCTAATACGAGCCAAAGCACGTCGAGCTCACGACTGTTCACTATTACGATGACGTCGGAAAAGTTGTTCCGCAGAGTTCAAGTTTTCCTACAAGCTAGAGTGGCGAGATTGGCAGTATAGACGTTTCCAGTCTTTCCATTGATGATAACAAGGACCATGACGTAGTGGGTGTAGAGAGTCGACGTTCTGATTCCTCAAGTCATATCGAAACGACAATTTTGAAGAAATGCAGGATAAGGAGGACGCCTTGAGAGAGCATTTTTGAACAAGAACTTTCCACTTGATAAAGCAATATTGAATAGTTATTTGTAAAGATTTCTCATATTATCATTTCAATAAAGAACATTGTACAATTTCAATAGGTGATATAAACACTTCTATCGTAAAGCTTGTTTATTCTGATTCGATCCCATGTATTTCCTTTGTGGCTGCCAGGATAGCAGGCACTTCAGGGAATCGAGGTACAGTCACACAGTCAAAGGGGACAGGTCGGCTGCCCAACGATGTCAGCACCAGTGTACATATAAATAACAGGAAGACTCACACAACAAGTCCATGATTCACCTCATCATCATCGACTGGCAAGACAGTTTTACCGTTGGCATCCTTGACTGGTAAAATGTGACATGCCCACAGAATACAGGCAATATTGATGAACAATCCGTAGTTCGCAACATGTCTCCCTACACAAATCCGACGGCCGAATCCAAACACAAAATCTGATACGTCTTTGCCATTGCTATCGACCACAGCCGGTGCAATTTTACCATTCACAATGTGTCGTTCTGGTTTGAACTCCGTTGCGTCGGGGCCGTATATTTCCGGGTCACGTTGAAGAGAAAAAATATTCCCAACTACGATAGTCCCTATAATGAACGAGTTTAAGGATATACTACGAAGAGACAGCTTGAATTTGAATACCTTTGGGGATATAATAACCCTCATACCAGTCATCTTTAATGCAACGATGCGGTAAGCCTATTGGGTCGACCGGGTGCAAACGCAGGGATTCCTTTACGATACCACGGATATACGCTGAAAAGATCAGTTGTTTTTGAAGGAGAGGGGTCACCGGTCATCTGTTAAAAAGGATCATAAATTAAAGCAGAGACAAGACTCACGAAGTTGGTCGTAGTCTGAAAACGTTGGCATTCGAGAACGTCCGACAACAGTGTCAAGCTCTTCATGGGCTTTCCTCTGTACCTCCGGGTTCAGCAACATTGCATGCATGAACCAAGCGAGCACGGCGGAAGGTGGTTCAGCACCTCCAGCACTGTCAGGGTCAGATATCCCGCCGCCAACTTTTGAAGTCAAAAGAATCGATAGCTACTTACTATATTGTGATTGCGAGATAGGCAGCCTCGACATCACTGAATCTATTCAGCTCGTCTTTAATGATAGTGGCGCAGAAACTCGGTCGTTCATCCCCGGCCATCTGTAAATAAGGGCTTATAATCAGTCACATGAGTAGCACTCGTGTCCAGGCAAACTTACCACACGCTTACGGACGTCATTGTATAACCCCTTAATCACTACCTCATCCCTCTTATACCAGTCTTCTGCATATTTCTTCCATGGTGCCATGAAGGAAGGAAGGAACTTCATCCATGTAAAAAGCTCGACATAGTGTGCTCCAGGGAATGCGGCCCGAGTTATTCTGGAAACAAAACCATTGATATAAGCAGCAAAGGGCGCGTTTTCGCCTTTGATTATTGGTGTGCCATATAGCAGATTCATGGTAGCGGATGTAGTAGCACGTTGGAGGTGATTTTCCCATGAGGAAGCATCTCGAAGCATGGCATCGGCCAGGCAAATAGCTTCATTCTGCTGCATAGGGAAATAATCTCGAACAGCGCCTTTATGAAGACCTGCCTGAGCGGCACGGCGCATAGCTCGCCATCTATGTAACAAAAGCCAGCTAAGTAGGCTTGATAGGAGTTGCGGAGAATAAACTCACAAATCATCACAATTTTTAAATACGAAGAGAAGGCTGTGTGTGAGGATTTCAGATGCGACAATGTTTCGAGGTCGATCAGAATAAATGGCAGCACGATGATCAAGAAGATCTACAGCTGCTTTGTGCGAGTTTAGTATGACCATATCTTTCCCAGCAAGGTTAATGTATACAATAGGGCCTTCAAACCGGAGAAAACCTTTAACGATGTTCCTTTCAAAATCCACCAAGATTCCACGCACCATACTCTTCCTTCCATTGAGCAAACTCCTTCCATGCATCTGTCGAGACTTGAAAAAGGTTACCAACAATGGGGAAGCCCCGAGGTCCAGGAGGTAGTTTCCCTTTCAATGCACGTTGGACACAGCCAATGAGTCGAACGAAGGCAAAGATGCTCAAGAGAACCCAAAATTTGTTAGTCTCGGCGAGTGATTCCATGGCTTTCGACATGGTCGGGCTAGTTGAATGAGTCTGGTCATCCATTGAAGTAAGTATAAGACTTGGAAAGCCATCCCACGGTTCTCGCGGGGCTTTTCAACATTCAAAGTTAGCCTTATCGCTTTTGTTTGTCCTTCTGTTGATGGTACCACTATTAGACCGCATTCACAAAGAGAAATCTGGCCATTTTTTAAGCTTTACTGAATGGGTTTTATATTGTTGGAGCTTTCAGAATTCTCTTTGCGAATGCGGTCTAATCAAATTTTCTTCTTCACTTGCTCTGAAATTTTCACAGAACCCCAGAAACGTTTTTAATGATCATGATCAATGACAGATTCCCTGCTCAACGTCTCCTATCCCACTTTCAATTCTTTTTGACGCTCCGTTCTAAAAAAAGGAAAATATCGTGGGCTGGTCGTTCTTCCGATCATCCAGATGCGCGTGGGAGTCTTCTTCGAACCTTACTGACAAGCAACTTTGTTAATTACCATTCACTATATGCCGTTCTGGTTTGAACCGTATATTTCTGGCTCACGGTGAAGAGTTAAAACATTTGCAATAGACCGTATCTGCAACGGGAAATTTGGCCGTTTTTTGTTGGTTCAAAATGGTCTGTTTTCTACTAGGCTCCACCTGCAGTGGCCCCAATACCTCTGAAATCTCAATGACTCCGCACCACATAACACTCATGAGTCGTCCATGTCTCATAGCGTGTTCGTTGAAGGCCTATACCAGAAAAAGCAGGGAATTGTCGGCTTGGGAGCAGTGGTTGAGGTATCAGATTGGTCATTCAAAGATCACAGTACATTTTCAAAGACGACTGTGTGAGCTTTGTAGTGGGTCGCTGGCTATTGATAGATACCTACAAGTGACAGTGTCACAATTTTTTTTTCGCGTCGGGCTGACTTTGAACGGACATTTTCTACTAGCCCCACTTCCGTTTTTATGAGTGGAGCCTAAACATTTCCCGTTGCAGATACGGTCTAATGACTATAAAATCCCTATAAAATCCAAATAAGGGATGGGTTTAAGGATATATTAATATTCGCACAGACAGCTTGAATGCTTTTGGGAATGTAATAACCCTCGTACCAGTCATCTTCAATGGAACGATGTGGTACACTTACCGGTGCGATCGGACGCAAACGCAGAGATTTCTTTACGATACCGCAGATATAAGCTGAAAAGATAGTCGAAGAAGAGGCATCTTTAAAAAAGATCGCAAAGGCAGTGGAACGAGACTGCCGAAGCTGATCATAATCTGAGAACATTGGCATTCGAGAACGTCCGAAAATGGTGTCAAGCTCTTCATGAACTTTTCTCTGTACTTCTGGGTTCAGCAACATTGCGTGTATAAACCAAGCAAGCACGACAGAAGACGTTTCAGCACCAGTGGCACTGTCAGCAATGGCTCAGGTATTTTAGCCGCCAAGTTCCGAAGTCTACTCACTATATTGTGCCAGCGAGATAAGCGGCCTCGACGTCACTGAATTCGTTCAGCTTGTCTTTTATGATGGTGGCGCAGAAGCTCGGTCGTTCATCTCCGGTGGTCTGCAAATAAAGATGAGTAGCACCCGTGTCCTGGTAAACCTACCACACGTTTGCGGACATCATTGTACAATCCCCTAAACACCACCTCGTCCTTCTTATATCAATCTTCTGCATACTTCTTCCATGTAAAAATTTCGACATAATGTGCTCCGGGAAGCAGCTTGAGTCAGTCTGGAAATGAAACCATTGATATAAGCAACAGAAGGTTCCTTTTCGTCTTTGATCATTGGCGAGTCGACCATATGTCAGACTCATGATAAGGATAAGTAGCGGATGTAGTAGCACATTGGAGGTGATTATCCCATGAAGAAACGTCTTGAAGCACGGCATCGGCCAGGCAAATGGATTCACCCTGTTAAATAGGGAAGTAATCTTTAGCAGTACCCTTGTGAAGACCTTCGTGAGCGGCACATCTGTGTAATGAAAGTCAGTAAAAATATTTTGGAATTGTTGAGAATAGACTCACGAATCATCGTAATGTTGGAAAATGAACAAATGGCCGCGCGTCAAGACTTCAGATGCAATGATGTTTCGTGGTCGATCGGAATAGATGGTGGCACGACGATCAAGGGGATCTACAGCTGCCTTGTGCGGGTTGAGTATGACCATATCTTTCCCGGCAAGGTGAATGTACACAATAGGGCCTTGGACACTGTTAACGATACTCCCTACGCACCAAAAATGAGGAGGCCCCGAGGCCCGGGAGGTAGTTTCCCTTTCAGTGCACGTTGAGAATAGTCAATGAGTCGAGCAAAGACGAAGATGCTGAAGATGATCCAGAGTTTGTTGGTTTCAGCGAATGATTCCATGGCTTTCGACGTGACTGCTAGGGAGTCTTCAAGTTCTGGTTACCCACTGGCAAAGTATATTAGACTGACAGTTTGAAAAGCCATCCCGATGTTCTCGCAATTGGTTATTCCACACATCCAGATTAATGACATGTACCTGTTTTTCTTGGACAGGAAGCCTGGTTCATGAGCGGTATTAGTAGCTTTTTGTACGTGGGTGGCCGCTGGCGCTGGTAATACTGGTATATACTATTATGAAGTCAAGTGGTAAGGCCTTTGCATGGAACGGGCGTTGCCGGGTGCCGCCAGGGAAGTCAGAAGCTTCTTATCCAAACAGGACCACACCAGTGACGACCCTTGGATTAATAATAAAGGCCTTGACAAACCAGACCACATCGGTGACCGAGGCAAAAAACTTGCGTGTAAAGACGATTCCTCCTTTCAGTCGGCCTTGTAACAATTCCTTCGTAAACTCCGGCCTCGTAACTTTCAAGTTGGTCCTCGTAGCTCTCTCAATTTCAAATCAACGTTACAAGAAATTACGACCAGGCGATATCTTTGTCAATTACTTCCAGTCTCCGTACACTCAGGGAACAGATTAGCACTGTTGCCTTCCAGTTCCACGTTCTGGCACTCGAAGGTAGCTGTTCCAGAACCAGCACTTTATTTTACAATGAACAACAGTATCGGATGTCGATTGGAAACCCTAATAGCTTACCTGAGCTCTAAGTCGTTGACATTGATATCGCTGCATCTCCCATCAGGTGAGCAGGCAAGATCTGCGACGGTGGACCCGGATGCCCTCCCAGAGATACTACAGGAAAAAAATTAGCGCAAGCAAAGAAGAAGCCATGGCAAGGAGTATACACTGACTTTTTAAAGAAAATATCTTGAATGAAAGTGTTGGACGGGAATTCTGCACAGACATCTGGATCGGTCTCGTAACACTTCACCGTCGAATGTCATCGGTAAGGGCTTCGAATCGTCATCAATAATCCATACCTGGTCAATCACAATGGGGTTGTCGACATTATCGACGATGAAGTCCTTAAATGTAACATTTTGAACAATACCACTTCCGACATTACGTCCAGCCCAAGCTTTGATACGGGCTCCGTTCTTGGCATTTGACATACGGATGTTCCTGTAAGAAGACCATCAGTCTTGAAAATCTTGTTCGTGCGTTCTGAGACGAGCTTACACGACACTGACGTTACGGACAATGTCAAACATCCCCGCGAATTGTCCCAGTGATCTGTTATAAATTTAGTAAAAAAAATTTCATTCTGCAAACGCGTTAACGGACCCTACTGAAACACCGCTATATAAACGGTTAGATATACAAAGCAAAGCGAAAGCCCAAGAACTCACTGGGAACCCGAGCAGGTCAGGTTTGATACCACCACGTTAGTGGCATCTATATATTGAAGTAGGTTAGATATGAGGCGATCTAGCAAAAGTTTAAATACTAACTAGGTTTAAAGGCGACACAATCATCTCCGTTAACGATGTTTGAGTCCTTTATGATAACATTATCGCTCCTGTAGACGTTCCAACCGTCTGTATTTGCAGGGTTGTTGTCTGAAGTCGATTCCGCATGAATTGTAATGTTGGAATACACCACGTTCTTTCCTTCGTTCACCTGATTGCTTTGTGAATATCTTAAACCAGAGCACCCAACAGCTAGAAGAACATGCCAAATTATGCCATTCAGGACTGTTGATCATCCGAATATTCTCTATCAGCACATTTTCAGCTTGGAAAATAGTCATGGTGATGGGCCTCAATAAGGTTGAATTCGAGACGCTGGGAAAATGGATCAACAAGAATTACAGGAAACAATCGAGAAACATAGCGTACAATGCATCATACCACGCCTATAAGGACGAGGGAAGACTCAAGAGTTGTCTCTCCGAGATGCATTCGAAGACATACCTGTCCGGCACCATCCAATGTTCCACCTCCGTTCATGACAATATTTTCACCCCCAAGAAGCCAGAAAGTTACTTGGGTTTGGAATGGAATGAAGAAGGCATTCTGTACCAGAACTTATCATCTTGAACGACTGACTTGGAACGCAATTTGACCTACCCCACTCCAGTAATCAATGTCTGGTTTGAAACGAATGGTCCCTTGCAGGTTCTACAGAACCAATTGTTTAGCTCAAATAAAAAAAAAAAAGAGAGAGAAAGCCTTGATTTTACAAAGTTTTTGTTGGACAAACCAGTCATATTCAGCCGGGTCTGAATTTCCAATGTCTCACTGGCAGGAATGACCACCGTATCGCAAGTCTGTACAGCATTCAAAAACTGGGGAGCGTCATCACTGCCAGATGCGGTCAAAGTACATTCCGCACTTTCAGCGTGCCGAGTTATACTAGCGATGAAGGCGTTTGTTGATGCGATTAATGTCGCAAGTGCAAAGAGGGTCAAGCGCATTGGCGATTCGATCGGAAAAGCTAAGAGAGTTCGATATGCTCTGGCTTCAATTTATACCAGTGAATGAACACATATTATCGTCCATACCGGACCGCTAGTGAGTGAGCTTTGAGCACATGAGAGCCTTCTGTGAGGAGTATAAGAATGTCATACCGCGGTGAGCCTCTCTTGTTACGAAAAGACTTCTGCGTAAAAATAGATACACACATTCTAAGTACAGATAAGTTCCTGATGAACTGTGTCACGGCGCAGTATGTACCTAACCCAGTTGACCCACAGTGGTTGGCTCAGTGCTCCACCGGTACGAATTCTGGTCATGAGCGGTCCGTCACGGTGGATACTTTTCGAAGGTCCGGACAGCCTCAACTAGATGACAGTTTCAGAACGCTCCATACTCGCGAATCAAAATTATTTGCGTCAGAGCCCATATGGGTGAGATGGTTTTAGATAACCGGTGACCAATAGTAGCCCATTCAGAAAATAGAGAATGCATGTAAGTAAAAATCCTTGCCAAATTATGCTGCATTTTACAAAATTAAGGACGCTTCCTGCTATCGCTAATGCTAGAACACTCCGTTGCTCCGTAGGAATTTGCTTGATTTGTTATTGAGTTAGCCACACTGACCTATACAATCACAGAAGTCAGATCTTATTATTCATCCCAGTTAATTTTCGACGAACCCGTGAAAACTGTGTGTCATTCTGTATAATGACCAAGTTGACTATATCTGAGTTCCTACTTTCTCGCTTTATAACATAAAGTTAGATATAATACATCACTGACAGTGAGAGAACATACCTGGGTTTGTGTGCGTGTAGAGCCAAAAGTGTGGTTAAAAACAACATCACTAGAATCACCATCAGCTGAACGGAGATACCCTCTGCTATTGAGGTTAGCCTACAATATATTTTTAATCAACGTGTGGTTCCTCCCAAACAGAAGATTTATTCACCAGCAAGGTATTACAGTATAAAGGACCCATCAAAAAGCTGACAGCTGTGAATGCTGGATCTTCTGGAAGAGCCACTAGCTTCTGGGGATTTGAATACGTATTAATGATATTGAAGTTGTACTCACCAGGATCATAGTCAGAAGTGAAACAATAGCTGTCCAGACCCCTGTGTTGATTGTAAGGACTGTCATGCGGTCTAACGTTTTCTTGGAGCTATTTATATATGCTTCATAAAGAGTTGGGATTGTATGGAGATGTACCATTTACCTATGGAATCCACTGAGAGTCAGAGGTTGATTTCTTGATTTCCAGAGATAGCCCAAGAGGCTAAATGTAATCAGAATATCACATCCAGCAGCAATAGACCAAGCTGCGACAGGTAGATTCTATAGAACTTTGAAAAAGAAATTTTTTGTGTTTACCCTATATCTTACCTGCATCATATAAAGTGTTGCATTAGTGGTGGTATCTCTTGAATAACTAGAAAATTGATCAGATAAACTGTAACTGGGAGTTCGAATACTAACCAAGTCACAGTGAATGCTAAAATTTGTTCTAGTTAGAACAAATTCACAGAATAAGTGATAACTAACCAGTAAGAAGAGCTACATCACTCCCATAAATCAGTAGTACCATAACCAAGATTACACATTGCACAGACCAGGTTGAGCAATAACTAGTGGAAGCTTTGAAAGGTTTGTGAAATTCATGTTTTTTCTTTTAATAAGAATCTTACTATTGCGATAAATATATTTCTTCTCCCACTGACTATGATTAATAGATCAGGATGGCAATTCTTCCTCAGAGAATAATTGATAAATTGATCTTACACATCCACAACCTATAGGCAAAAAAGAGCTGAACAGGAGAAGATACAAGTGTCTGGTGGAGAAATCAAAAATTAAATTTTCTATCTCAATTGATTAAGATTTCCTACGGTGAGAAGGAGAGACCACTAAATAACGGGTTGAGATCATCATATACAAGAGTTGCAAAATGTAACATACCACATATGCCAAGTTCAGTGTACCAACATACTCAACATCACCCCAATGTTTTGCAGTCAGCATGTAGACTAGTCCTTATTTTAAATCGCTGATGTTTTTCCCAAAAAACATTTTCTTACATCCATAAAGTGCTGCAACCATGTGAGCAGTATCGGCTGACCTGGAATTGGTCAGAATTGTTCAAGAAGAGACAAAAGTACATGGACAACTTTACCATGTCCAGAAAGCCTTTTAAAAGTGAAGCAACTCTGTGATATTATCTCAGTGAAGAAGAAAACATACTGTCCATTTTAGGATAGGTCTATCCGTAGAAGAATAACTTTAGAGTCAAAATTATCAGAGTTCCGATGTTATAATAACTATATATCAACCTCTCACTTAATAAAATAGAAAAAACTGCCAGATAATGAACTCTGTTTCTATCTCCAAAATAAAAATTAACAACTTACAGTTGTACACAAGATGCACCCCAAAGGGCACATGCAACAGGAATCAGTGCAACTTGACTTCCAAAATTCAATAAACCAGGAGGAACATTAGGTGAGGAGGAATTAACTATCATAATGAAAGGGGGATTCGGGAGGGTGGGAATTCACACTGCACTCGGGCAATTTATGCGTTATGTGGTGCCTAGAATAAGCGCACAACCAATGCAGATGACAGCATACCCTTTACATCGTCTCAGTTCGAATTGATCAATCTTAAAAATCCTGTGACGGCAACCGAGTTCCAAATTATGCTCGGTGTCCAGCCTATATATTGATCAAGGGTTCCTTATGATGGTGAAACAGTCATCAAACGTACTGCTTATTGGACATTATTACATTATGGGTCGACAGTAGTTGAAAGAATCTAAACGAGTCGGGAGGGTTGTCATTAGATTTTCAATCTTATAGGAAGATAATGCCCTCCTGTATATATGAGCTTGGTGGATGTAATCAATACGTGGTGAAACATGAGTTTGCAAATAAAAGGATCGAGTCTTTGAGACATTGGCACAAGTTCATCACACTGGCTTATATACCTCAAATGAGCAGTATTTTCACAGCACGCTGTACTACTCCTCCATATTCCGCGTTGTTAATTACGCGTTAATTTGGACTATATAGCATATGCAATGAATCCGAGGCAGTGTGATTGATATGGCATGGAGAATAGGGTTCAAGCATGTAAAGCGGGTTGATGACAGTGTATGCTATGGTTCTCGATTATCAGCAAAGCTTCTTGTCAACGGTAACTTCCGAAGTACTTATCCTACTATATATTAAAACACTGCATTTCTCGCACAGTAGATTAACCATAAATTTATTCAGCACTACATAACCTCCACAAGGGCGGGTAGAACCAAGCTAAAGCTTGTAATAATTAAGTCTATAGACTGCTATTCTTTCAGATAGCTATTATCGATTAGAAGGTACAGGGTTCAACATGCCAAATAGGGAGCGCATCTCCGGCAAAACATTTAGAACCGTGCTGTTTAAACCTAAACACTTAAAGGAAATTTCAACTTTCGCAGTTGCTGCCGCAGTTCAATGTATCAATAAATGTATGATTTTAGAAGCCTTCCTTTTGACGTGTTGTGTACATCTTGTTAGTTCTATTAGCTGCGTGTTGACTAAACAGATGGAAAACTTCATTGATGTTGCTGCATGCAGGAGGCGCAGGCCCACTGCAGATTAAGTACATAATTGAGTCCAATCGTTTGGTGGCAATGACAGAATGTAAGACCAGTCAGTGCACGGCAGGTGAGAATAATCCCGGTAAAGTGATATTACCAGAGTGTACAACCTATGTTCTGCGGGTCATTTATTTCCCCTGTGAGATGATGTGTAATGGATATATGATAAGACGCAAGAAATGATGCATATGATCCATCAGTTCGGACCATCTGAGAGAGCGATATTATGGTATGGAAGAGTTCTGAAGCATGCTTCGATTTCGCTGCTTCGCACATTGAATAAGATAAATTCTGAAGCTAGAAGAAAAATCCTGACCGGACACAGCTTGTAATTATACATAGTAGTCACTTTATAGGGCAATTATAAGACCATATGCATGCGACACGGCGATGTCAATGGGGAGTATAAACAATGCACTAGAAAGCGAATGTATTTGTATTTTGTGGGCTCAGTAAATTGACTGTAACCCAGCAGTGAAGCTGTGTATATCCTACTTGAAAAGGTACATACTCAAAAGGGAAATGCCCAAATCCAGACAAGACATTACGTTGTGTTAAGTTCTATTAGTTCTATTTACATCCAAATTCGGCTTTTTTGGAGGACCTGTTATATGGTTTATCATACCGTGATGACAACAATGTATGGTGTATGGTAGTATATGTACTATACACAGGAAGGTTGGATATTGATCATCATGATCATGTTCAATGAATGTCATCAAAGACTCTCAAGAAAAAATACAAATCAGTACAAAAAATAAGGCCTAAGGTCGTGGATACCTTGTGAAGTTTTTTTGCACAAAGCATAATCTAAGCATCAGCTCGGGAGATCATTCAAGATGTAGTTGCTGGGATATGAATACTAATCTGCCAGCTGTGAAGCAATTTTTTTTTCCAGATGTGATTGAAGGGTAGTTAAAAAAAAGCATGAATTTTCGAATTGAGGGATTCTTTTTATGAGATTATTTTTATCATGATAGGTTTTAATTACAAATGGTCATTAAACTAGAATGCTTACACTATGGGCAAGAACGACTTTCCATGCTGAGGAAATTTCTGGGAATTGTAAGGAAATTATAAATTGCTGAGACATTTTTCCAGGTCGGGAAATTTCCCAAAAATTTCCTAAGTGGTTTCCTCACTGAGGAAGGTGTAAATTTCCTCAGTCAGGAAATTTAAACTTTCCTGGGCAGGAAAATATGTCAGTTTCCAAGCCACGTTTTTATCCTCTATGCATGTCATCACACCGGAAACGGAAAAAATTCCTTTCAGAGGAATGTTTCGGTGATATACGGTATATCAAAATTGGTAACATCGTATAAGTATGATATAGCAAAGGATTTTTTGCAATTCAATAAAGTTGAGACTCAAAATGAAAAATCGTGGATCATAATAAAGTACACTTGAGTTGAGACAATTGTTGAAATATATTATAGCGGAAGAGATAAAAACAATACTGATTTATGTACGTTCAGTAAACCTGATGCCTCTTCCGATACCGAGTGTATCAGCTCAAAGCTCGGCATCAGTGAAATGATATCTGAAAAGACAATTGTCACATCGGCTGAAATATGGTAACTGAATTGTTAGCTGTATTTCAGCTGAGGTGATAATTGCCGATGCTGAGCCTTGAGTTGATACACTTTGTATCATGACAGTTACAATACATACTGAATGTACATAAATCATTATTATTTTCAACTCCTACGCTATGATATGATTCAGCTGTTGTTTTCACTCAAGTGTAATTCATTGTGATTCAAAACCTTTCCCACTGAATCTCAATTTGATTGAATTGCGAGAAATCCTTTGTTGTATCATACACAATGTCACGAATCTTGATACATCATACATCATTGAAAGATTCCTCTGGGAGGAATTTTTTCCTTTTCTGGTGTGCATGCAGGTCATGGGCTAACAACGTGGCTTACCCTTTCTAAACGATTTCCTCACTGAGGAAACTTAAATTTTCCTCAGTGTGGAAATCATTTGGGAAATTTTGAGGAAATTTTAACTTTCCTGAAAATTTCCTGGCCTCGGAAAACCGTTCTGGCCCGTAGTGTTATGATGTGAATGCACAAGCTGTTCATATCCCATGTGTGTGAAATCTCTCTCCATCATGGAATAAGTAGGGATAGCTTCCTTCATGTTGAGTTTTTTTATCAAATTAGAGAGAAAATAAGTATGTACACAAATCATTTCATCGGGTTTTGACTCCAAGTTCGTGACACATTTTTGACCTCCTCAGTTCAGGTGTTGTCACAGCATCCAGAAGACAGTCACACCCGCTGAATAGTGTCACAATCGTACAGTATGCCGCTACTTTAATGGGCGGTACGTTTTACGTTGTTACTTATCTCTTCTGGGAACCGCTGCACAAGAGAAGATGTTGTTGGCGGCTGGTTGCCTAGAAACAGTTTCTTGAAAGCTTGAAGAAGCTAGTGTTATAGTAAAATGTAGCCACATGGTCTGGGGACGCTCACAAAGCGAGACCTGTGCTTCCGTTGTACTGGTTCACTTGTAGTGACAATGGAACTGATGAAAGATACTCGTATGCATCAACAGAAAGCCCAGAAAGCTTGGCGACCATCTCAGAGATGTTCGAAGTTGTGCCAAGGTACTGCAATGAACGGTGATATGTATTCCGAATTTGAGCGGTGATTTGTGATCTATTTTTAGCATGAGCACAGCCTTGATATGACATCATGAAACCATGTCATTGGCCATCAAAGACGACCTGTCTGTAACCATTGGATATCTGTTTCTTCAGTTCCCATTCTTTCCTCAATCCCTTCACTCCAGTCACCGAAAGCGCAGCTCTTTTTTTTTTGGAAGTTCGCTCGCTCGATTTTGAAGGTAGAATCAAAGTCGAATTGGGAAAGAGACTGGAAGAAAGCGGGTGAGTCATCGGGTGTTAGTCTTCTTTTCGTCTTGGACTCCGAGGTTTCAGTTCCTCGAAGCTGCGTAAAATGGTGTATTGCTTCTATCTTGCGCGCGTGCGCCATCACTGCTTTCCTTTTCTTCTTCTGCCAACTTTTTCGTTCGACGTGACGCTGATATCCTCTTTCGTGTCCTGATACCCCTCCCTCCCTCCGCTCACCAACTACACAAACTCGGAACTCGGAATGCCTTCTTCTAACAAACACCGTCGACCAATCAGCATGTCTTCTCTCATAGAAAAAATAAGCGAATCGGTGCACAACGCGAAACATAACGCGCATGACCTGGCGAAAGTAACGAAAGCGTTTGCGGAGGAAAAGTTGATTGATGTCAAGTATGTTGATTTGGAGATTCAGGTGTGTTTTCCACTCCAGCAAGAAAAGAGAAATGAACAACGACTAAATATATACATATATGTATTTTTGTTTGTAGTTTATCGGAGCCTCAAACTTGCCTCGAATGGACGCCTTTGGTCTTTCGGATCCTTACTTTGTAGCTTCCCTTCATTCTCACGTCGACGCTCCCACCGAGTCCACTCCTTCTTATGCCTCAACCTCGTCCTCGTCCTCCTCTCATTCGTCCTCCAGGATCTCGTTCGTGTCGACTGTCCAACCCCACACGCTTACTCCAGTCTGGAACGAACTCTGGCGTATCCGAAACGTACCCTCGACAGCGGACTTGGTCGTGGAGATTTTGGATAAAGACGTTGGTGCTCCGAGAGACGATTATATCGGGAAGTTTAAAGTCTCGGTCAATCCGGGGGCGAAAGAATGTGAGATAGAGGGTCCTGCGTTGGATTTGGGTAAGGTTGTAGGGTTGAGGAAGGATAGAGGGACTTTTTGGTTGAAGGTAAGGAAATTTATATTGGGTTTTGTTGCTTTTACGAGCTGTACTTACAAAAAAACTGGATCTTAACTTGTATAGATTACGTCTCATCCATCTCCACTTCCTCCACCTGTATCTACCCTCCCGTCGTTCTTGTTCGCGGGCCCGATAAGATACTCGATCCATTTCTCACCTACCGTCGGGTTGTTGACGAATTTACCTGACGCGAGGTTGTATTGTACGTGGAAGATGTATTTGGTGGGAGTGGGCGTTTGGTTTAGAGAGGTTGTTAAAGAGGGAGAGGAGGATGATGGAAAGGGAAAGGGAAAGATTGAAGGAATGGAAGAGGGTGTACCTACGAATGCAGGAGGAGGAGAGAGTGGGGATAGAGAAAAACCGCTCCCACCACCACCATCCTATTCCTCCTCTCCTTCCTCACCAGCACCGGATTTCCCAACTCCGAACCGCCTTCTTCCACAAAACCAGATTAGACGGGACCCAGTGACGCATTTACCGATCTTTAGACCTCTGCATCAGCATTGGAACGTGAAATATAAAGCTGCGCAACAGATATTTGGACAAGGGCCTGGGAGTTTTGCGGTTAGGAGTGGGATACAGGCTGGGCATAGGATGCTTTATGCTAGGAGTACGAGGAATGGGTTTGGGGTTTTAGGTGGTGGTGCTCAAGGACAGGG
This sequence comes from Dendrothele bispora CBS 962.96, assembly GCA_004369135.1. Classification (NCBI taxonomy): domain Eukaryota; kingdom Fungi; phylum Basidiomycota; class Agaricomycetes; order Agaricales; genus Dendrothele; species Dendrothele bispora. The sequence goes on along the minus strand of ML179307.1, from coordinate 83,148 downwards.
ACAGAGCCAAGGGCAGGGGCAAGGGCAGCAAGGGCAGGGTCAGCACGGGCAGGGACACGGACAAGGGCAGGGACATGAACATATGCGAGGCCAAAGCGAAGAAGAGACGAAGAGGATTGGAGATGATTTGAGGAGGTTGCTTTGTGGAAGTGTGAACGTGAACCCGAATGCGCAGAGGGAACCTGGGAACGGGTTGTTGAGAGCGTTTACTTCGAATAACAACAACAACAACAATAACCAAGAATCGGATAGCAAAAGCGCGGCTGAACAAGCTGAGAAGGAGAGTGCTGGGTTTGTGGATCCTCCACCGTCTGTCCAACCTGCGTCGTCGTCTCAAGCTGGTGGTGGTGGTACGACTCAGGGTCCGAGCTCTAGTAAGAGCAGGATTAAACCGACGATTTATACGTATATTATCTCTTCGGAGGACGATAGCTTTAGGTTCTCGGAGACTGGAGCTGCTTTTTTCGTGGATTTCGCGAGTAAACATGCGTTGCATGCGAATTGTGGTGAGACGGTTAGGTGAGTGTGTTTTTTTCTGTGGTCGTTTTTGTTTTCGTTTTCGTTTTTGTTCCGTGTGTGCAGAGGAGGAGGAGGGTCCCCTTTCGGCTTTTCTTTTTTCCTTCGTTTCTTTTTCTGGGCCGACGTTGCCCGTATACGCCGAGAATGTTTGAACGTAAAGTGCTAACTGACAAAAAAATGTATAGGTATTCGGGAGAGTTCCATGTGAGACCGAGGGTGCCTACTGGGAACGGTTGGGACGGGTTCAGTGAGGATATGAGAGACGAGGATGTGGAATGGGAATTGGTGTTTGATAATAATTCTGGTAAGTATCTTGCGCGTATTTTTTTCTTGTTTCCCTCTCTTTCTCTTTTTCCTTTTGTTTTTTATCTTATTGTCCAAGTTGTACACTAGACTAACTGCTGAACAAACAGGCACTTATGCACCTGACGCGAAACTTCTCCCGAGACTCAAAGGTTTATTGGAGGGTAACTTTTGTGGTGGACCTTTGTTCCCTAAGGACTACTCCGCATTAGACAACCCACCACCGCCTCCATCTTCCGAGGACAACAACTCCAACTTTTCCGCTCAGAAGAAGAAATCAATCTCTGGTTTCCACGTCGTCACTTACGCCCAATCCGACCCGGGATTGAAACAGTCTGTGGAAGCGACGAGGAACTACGCGTTGAAGTATAGAGGAGTGAGAAGGGAGGAGTTTGAGCCTCAAGTTGGAGAGGGAGAGGTGACGTTGAGTCAGAGAGTGAGTATGAGGTCGTCGTCGAAGCCGGGGAAGGCTGGTGCTGGTGCTAGTGCTGTGACTGGGGATGGTAGTGGTGAGACAAGGCGTGGAGGTAGGAAAGGGGAGCTTGGGGTTGAAGGGTATGATGATGATGAGGAGTTGGAAGGTGAGGGCGAAGAAGGTAGGAAGAAAGAGGCGAAGGGGTTGAGGGAGAGGTTGGATAGAGTTGAGGAAGGGGTGAGGAAGATGGGAGTTGGGAGGGGGTGAGTTTGAGAGAGAAAAATGAGGGGAAGGAGTGTGATAAGTTATTTTTTTTGTTATCCCAGTTTCTCTCTTTTTTTGTCGGAGTGCTTGTAGGCTATGGAAAGACACTTTTGTTGTATGCATGTATGTAGTATGTACATACCCCTCTTTCTCTCTTTTTTTGTGAAATTGTCTGTCTGTTTATGTGTAGTACTTATAGAAGCTTGGAACTTTTTTTTAATATCCAGCAGAAAACGGAGAAAAATCTCGAGACTCCGATGATATGAGTGGCAGCGGAGGGCTTGAGAGAAGGATTTCAAGGATGTGTTCTTTATCCTCGACCATGTTTTTGATTCCTTCCGTTCAATCAAGGTGCGCGTTCAGAACATACATAGACTCCTCGTCGACGGAAACGCTATTCTCGGCTCTCATGTGCATATAGCTACGTAACAAGAATGCAATAACCGCGGCCCGCGTTTAAGTGAGTGGCTTCAACTTTGTGGCGTTCCAGCGTTCACATCTCAAGTTAATGTTAATTGCCAGCGTTCGTTGATGACAGAGAGACTCTTCACTTCAACTGTTGTCGTAAAGAACAGAATTGACCCTCCTCCTGGCACACGGGTCCCAGTAGGCACAGTCGCTTCTTTGGAAGCACAGGCGGGCTTCTAATTTCTCCGATGACAGTTTGCTTGACGCCAGGTTAATTTCAGTCCAGAAGTACTATGTAGTCCGAAAACGGCCGTTTTCCCGTTTGTATAAAGAGGGGAGACACTGACGCAGTTGAGTCACTAGGTTGGACAAGGTTAGACATGTCCTTTTTCTGGAAATAGGTTTATTTTAGGTCTGGATGGGATAACGGAGTAAGTGTGTTTTTTTTTCAATGAATCAGTATATCGCTTGATAACAATGAAGTGCTAATGGAGTTGCTATCCTGTATATTTCTTGTCACACATGTCATATCGATTCGTTATCGATTTGACCAGGACAAGTATAAGTGATATGCCTCATTGCAACTCAGTTGCAGACTCTTGCATCGCGATCAGTCATTTAATGCTCAACATGCGAGCCATCCTTTTGCTATCTCTCCCCTCAACTGCCACCGGGTCCTAGCTCACTTCTCAAATCGATGGATCACACGTGTAGGGTAATAGTGTGCAAAACACCTGTCAGGACTCAGCAATAGCCTAACCAAACAGATGATGTTACTACACAGTGTACCTCACATGAGGCGGCCGACAAAAATAATTCGAGGATGTGGAACTAGATGGCCGAAGAATTTAGATCTGTCAGTTGAGCATTCAGGAACTGGAGAGGCGAGAGTTTAGCCCGAATAGAGTTATGTGCATCATGAGGAATGCCTCATGATAAAACGATATAAAAAAATAGGTCTGGCCCGGGGAGAGTTCTAAAAACATCGAATTCATCCTTCTTTTCTGGGAAGTAACTAATTCTATTTCCATTCCTGAAGCAGGATAGGGGCGCTAAGATAGAGGGCTATAATGCAAGTAGGAATCCGAGAAGCATCGGAAATTATTAATAAGTATATGAATCACAAGGGATTAGATAAAACATGAGGACAGGGAATGCACAAGGTGGCACATTGCAAATGCTACTAGTAAGCAATACAGTCTCCCTTGATATAACAGTTATACTGACTTCAGATCTGGTCTTAAGTATTCCTGATCGACACCTCACTCTCAATGACAGACAACCCAACTCCAGTCAGAATTCCATCTGCTTTGCTCAACTTTGGAAGTGAAGTTGCAATAATTCCAATTGCTTGTGCCCTTTGGGGGGCAAGCTGTGTGCAACTGTATGTATTTCTCTATGCAAAAAAGTATCGAATTACTTTCTTTTTGCTAGATTTCTCTATGTTCTCCGGTGAGCATTAGTTTTTCTTTTGTCAGAAACTCATGAGTAACATGGAGTAATGCAGGCAGTCCTCAAAAGATTCAAGACTCCTGAAAATAACGGTAAAATCTTCATTGTTTTTAATGTGACTACATTGCATTAATGTTTCTTTAAAAGGTTCTGTGGACATGGTATCTCATTCCCAAAAATCCATATGTTAGGTGTTGATGAATTGCTTCAAGGTTGATGAATACTGCACATATGATTGCAGCTCTCTATGGATGTATAGTGGATTTTCCCACCTGAATGGTTCAAATTCTAATAATTTTATGTGCTAATCCAAGTTTATATGCTAACTGCAAAACATTGGGGGGATGTCATATATGTGGGCACTTTGAATCTTGGATATGTCGTGAGTTCCACTCAGGCTACAAGAAAACTTAAGTCTGACTATTGAAATCAGTGGTCTTTGCTCTTTACTGTAAGATCATCACTGGCATTGATGATTCTATTTGAGTGAAGATTTATACATCCCTGCCAGACTCTTGTGTCCTCCCCTGTTCAGCTCATTTTTGGCCATAGATTATGGCTCAGTAAGTTTGATCTGGATTCAATCCAAAGATACACACAATTTAATGTATCCTAAAATTTGTGGAATGCAGTCAGTGCAAGGAACCATATTTTCATTGCAGTAGTGGTTAGGACCTATTTTAAGTAGCTGAATTGACATTACTGAGATACCGGTTTTATCCCAGACTCCCCTTGTGATTGCTCAACCCAGTATGTGCAATGTGCAGCTCAAAGAAATGGATAATGTTTCTGATATCCTGTGGTAGCTCTTATGATTGGTCAGTTTTATTTGTACCTCTGCAATCTTCTTTTCTGAAGAGAATTTTTATCAGCATTTACAATAATTTGGCAAGTCTCCTACATTGATAATTTACTGTTATTTCCAACTTTTCAGTCCAGTTATCAAAGGGACACATCAACAAATCAAACTCTATATCTTATGGAGGTATTTTGTCTCCTGGGCATGTATTCCAGTGCTTTTATCTAATCTGCAATACAGAGCTTACCAACTGCTGCATGGTCTATTGCTGCTGCATGTGACATTCTAATCTCATCCAGTTTATTGTACTTCATTTGGAAACATAAGAATCAGCCTCCTCTTGTTGGATTTAACAGGTCATCATACCTCTCTCAGTTGATGTATCACACTCACATCCAAAAATATCTTCTAGTTCAGAGAAAATGTTAGAAAAGCTGGCTGTTTTGACCATCAATACAGGCATATGGTCAGCTTTGAGTTCCCTCTTGACAATGATCCTGGTGAGTACATTAACATGGGATATTGGTATTTCTTTGCTAAAGAAAAGAAAGCTTGTGGCACTACCAGAGAATCCAGCATTCACTGCTGTAAGCTTTCTAATGGCTCCATTATACTGCAATTCATTCTTGGTATTCAATATAATTTTTCATATTTTGTTCTGAGACTGAAAAAATTAAATTCAGGCTTACTTGAACAGCAGAAATTATTTCAAGGGTGGTTATAATGTTTCCCAGGACAGAATTTTCGAACCTGCTTTTCCCCCCACCCAGACATCGGTATCGTGATTTTTTTTTTACCAAAATGCTTCCAATCTAATCATTTTGCAGAGAGAAGGTGTAATTTCAGACAACATTGAACTTAGTCCACGACTTGGAGGCTAGGTGTTTCAGCTGCAGGCTGCAGGGAAGGACCCATGTCTTTTCTCAGAGGAGTCTAATCAAAAGTCCGGACAAAATTTTTTTCGGAAATTCAGAATTTGGCTGAAATGTTAGCTCACAGTCTGGACAAAAGGAGGGTTTGGGTGCTGAATGTCTGATCAAAAGTCCAGACCTGACTCTACAAGGTCTGTTCAAAGTCCAGAAATTAACAATGGTTGTTCAGGCCAAAGTGCAGGCAAAAAACTTGTCACAGTTTCTACATCTTGACCTCTATTTCTTTCTTTCTTTCTCCCTCATTACATGTTTACCTTCTTCATCTTTACATATGTTTTTCCTCAATGTTACAGTTTCTACATCTTGACCTTATTTCTTTCTTTCTTCCTCATTACATGCTTACCGTCGTGATACAGTGCTTGACATATCAGACTGTGAACAGGTGGAATTCTTGACTGATCCCTCTCTTTGCAATCTTGTCTCACTTCTCCGAATGAAGTGTCTTAGTTTTACACACCAAGTCGTAGTGCTTGCAATGATTCTTCTCCTCGGTATCCTGGGGAAAGCAACTGCAATTTCCAGGGTTTGTTCTATACAATGAAGCTCAGTATACAAGAGACTAATAAATATCTAGGAGAATCTGATTATTGGAGATTTGGATAATCCTTGGTCACCTCATGGTTTTATCAGTGGCTGTGTGAGAAAGTGGCTCCGCACCGTTGAGCGTAAGATTCAATCGGCCCAAGCTGGAGAAATTGTGACGAAAGAAGTCCCACCGGAGTTTGAAAAACGGATGGACCCCGTCCTCGGACGGGAACCTCTGAATATTCAAGTTTATAAGTACAGTCTATACGATTCCCCTTAGAGCTTGTCACATAAACCACCATCATGGATTAGCATGCAGCTTTCCCTTCTAGAATCAGGCGGAAACATGCCACCTTCAAGAAGCACTGACTCAGGACACGAAAAGGAGTGGGCCATCGCTTTGCGTGACAAATACGAGGCCATGACTGCCGGCCCGGATGATTTGATCTTAATGTCACATTATCACATCCTAATGGAGATTGTACATGGCCTCTGCACAGCCACCAGCGAGTCGACTTAGGCCGAACTGAACTCGTAATTCTCTATGATTGTTTGATCAGTGTATCCGTCTCTGACTACGTTAATAGCACTCAGGCTGCCATTCCAACCTATGCTTCACTCCCTGGATCATCAGCATTGACATCCTCACTCGGTTCACAAACTCCTTCCACCAACGTGACCGATAATACCTCTAGCAGCCTCGACCACAGAAACCTTACTTATACGGAGCGCCTTCGCTACAACAAAATGATGGAGGATAACAAAATCGCTAGGTTTACCGAGGACAATGTCGTTTGCAAAGGTTGCGAATCGGAATTGCAGATGGAGAAGGGCGGAAGGTTTTACAAAGGCAGTTTCGACAAGCACGTCAAAAAATGCCCTGGCTTTCGGGGTAGTCGTAGCTCTGTGTTGTAATTAAATATCGATAGTTTGCTTTCAAGTCTCTGTTCAGATCCTCCGTCGTAAAGTCCTTCGTAAAGTCCGGCTTCATAACTACAGAACGGTTCAAGTCACTATGATCATTTTTTCCTCAATTACGGAAGGAATTATTCTATTTCTTCTCCAAAACCATACACGCATTCAGCGCCTCCAGAGCGGTCTGCTCTATTTTTATATATTCCTTTATTCCCAAAGCCTCTTTCGTGAATTCTGTGTCCATGGGAGCATTTGTCTGTTGGAGTGTTTGTACTAGACCTTCTCTCGGTAGTCTGTCTTTCAGTTCCGGCTTCTCTTTTCTCAAGTGATCAGCAAATCCCTTCCAAGTAAATATGCCAGAAGACACCAGGAATCTCTTGTCCCTGCCAGGAATTGGGGGAGCTGAGAGCGCAGCTACGTGTGCACGGGCAGCATCCCGGACATCCACCATTTGTCCGAACGGGACCGGAGGATAGGTGTCTTGGCCGTTGAGAATGAGCGAGTAGACGCAATCATTCGTACTTAAGCTGGCGCGAGAGACCGCTGGGAAGTTAGGAACGTTCGGGCCAAAAATAGCTGGTGGGATTACTGAACATGGGATCAATAGTCAAAAAATATCGTAGGAAAATGGTAAGTGAAGTTACTCACTGACGGTCACGTCGACATCAGGGTGCTGATTGGCTATCTCCCAAACCTTTTTTTCAGCACAAGTCTTGGCTGCTTGATATGTAGCTGGGGTGTTCGGATTGCTCAAGTCAATGTCATCAATCGAAGTAATGGAACCAAAGTCTTTTTCCGTAAGAAGTTTAGATCCAAATGCAGTTTTGAGATCCGCTATGAACCATACTAATCAGTCATATACGGATAATACAGAGAACATCCATATTACCATCAAAAAGAGAGACGGCAGTCCCAGTGACTATGATCTTTTTGATGCCAGCGGCAATGGCTTGCTCGACTATCTGAATGGTTCCTTGATATACTCCCTAGATCATTGATGTATCACATGAGTAACCAAAAGCTACATAAAATTAGACTGACCTCAAAAATGTCTTTGCTGCTTTCCCCTTTGAAGTACAGCGGACTAGCAGTGTGTATAACAGCACTGACACCCCTTAGCACACCCGAGAGATCGGACGTCAAATCGGAGATCTCACCAACCAGGAGGCTATCCTCACTGGCGTCGGGGAACATCGCTCGAAGCTTGCTTGGAGAACGAACTGCAGCACGGATAGTGTAGATATTCTGAGCGAGGAGCTGAGATACTACATGGGAACCTAGAAATCCAGTTGCACCAGTAACCTACATGATTTCTTGAATATGAAAGCACTTTAAGTCTGCAGCTGAGAGATAAAAATACATACAAGAACGATTGGTTTTGAAGCCATGTTGTTAAAACACTGATTTAAGAGGAGTTAAATAATGGGACGGATGATATTACTTGCTACTAGTCTCTGCTTTTATGGGCTAACAAAGATCCACAAAAATACAAATAATACGAACCATCAGACTTTGATGTGATGGATCGAAGGCTGCCCCCCAAATTCGGTTTTTTTAGAAAGCCTGAGAAAAAAATCCATCATAGCGCATAGCAACTTCTGGGCTTTACTGACAACCGTGTGGACTCGTGTGGACCGTCGCCGGTCCATTAAAATGAAATTAATTGCTAGATTCGAGGACATCTCTGAGCAATACTGATTGGGGAAAATTATTCAGGACTTTGAATCTAATAATAAAACATTTCTGCAATCTTAGGACATGTATGTAAGCCTTTAATAGTGGTATTGTTTACGTTCAAATTTAGTCTAAAGCTTTCTGCAAACCATAAGGATTCTCGGGTTTGCATCATTTCGGCCCTACAACATGACCTCTGCTTCGAGATCATCAGAAGAGAGATGAACTCCAATTTGAAGATGTAATAGCCGTGATACCCAGCCTGATACTTAATACTGCGACAATTCTTTGATCAGACATCAGCAAGGGCGTGATCTTTTCCTATTGAGACCATAGGAATGATGTTTTGTCCGTCTTCTTTCAAACTCTGCCATTGAAATGGTGGATCATTCCCAGTTGACTACCCATCAACGTTATCGAAACAATCAAGCAAAAGAGAAGTTTTTACGTACATTCTCCGCAAATGAAATCTGGTGTTGTGATGTGTGGGACCTTTGATGACCAGGTTTCCGGTTTGAGCGATTGTCTGTTCCTGTTGACCTTGAAAAGCTGTTGTTGCCAGCCATTGCGGTGTCCCTGTCCTCATCTCGTTGAAAATTGACCCGGGCATTCAGAGATGCATACAAAGTATTTGTGTATAGCTTCGATAGACTGACAGAGCTATGTTTTGAATAATTCAGCCATCACTGAAGGATAACCTATGGTAGGATAGCGACTCACAACGCGAAGTACACGGTATTATCACGCATGGCGAGAAAAAACACCAGATCCAAAATTGCAGCACCTGCCGTTATTGCTCCCGTCTCTATAACATTTCGAATGAGACGAGAAAGAAGATGGTCCGTTCGTTTGCTGTTTTGAGTATGGACAGACTGTCTTGCTTTGGTACGCGCAGCGTTAAGCTTTCGTTTGATCATAAGTCTTTGCATTGAGATTTTAATGACTGATGGACTCACAAGATAAATCATTGAACCGGCGATGAGAACATCTGCAACTACGCTTCCTGTGAGCCATACCTTTAACGACATTAATGTTTGGATTTTGTCGGAGTGATTGCATAATTACGCACAGTTACAGCCGTAGAAATGAAGTGAAATTGCAGAATGTCATTGATAGATGTCCACTGGTCAAGCAATCAGTTTTGACCGGCAACATCATGGAAAAAACGATTACTTACTCGAATGGTGGCATACATAGATGCGATACACTGAGCCAAAGAAATACACAAGATTACAGATATAACTGGCAAGAATATTCTTGCAAAAGATAGACCAGAAGCTAACTTGTGAATCCGCCACGCAAAGAAGGTATGAACGCCGGCAGAACCTTGGACATAGTCAGATAAAATTAGTAGATGTAATGTTTTAAAACTTGACTCACAGACTCCACAAAAAAAGGGGATGAATGCAAAACCCCACTCAGTTAATTGAAGATGCTCTGGACGACCCCATCCCACAACAAGAAACCACCAAGTGGAATTGGTGATCCCGACCGTCTGCGCAATATCCAAAGCACATAGAGCATACACTGCAACTTTCATCCAAATGTTGTCCCTCGGAAATGACATGTAATATATATCTGTCACTAACAGTAAGTGCGCATAAGTAAAATTTTCAGCTGTTTCACTCACAAACTTGCATGATAACAATCCCTAACAACAGATAGGACAAGAGTGCCCCCACCAGCTAAATATACCGGTCAACAAGATCATTGAGCTTCCGAGCAAAGAAAAGGACAGACGATTGGCCCAAGGCTAATTATAAGCTTCGAAGTTAGCCAAAATACATATAACTGAGGCTGTTGAATGAGACATACAATAGCAGGGTCTGCGTTGGAACTGGTTCTGAAGCCATGAGAACAAGAGAGGTTGAGCAAAAGGGCTCTGTAGCTTAGAGTTACGGTCATCCTTATATCGTCAGATTGTAACATCAAACTTTGATGAAAAAAAGAAACAAATACCCGGATCTCGATACTAAAACACCGAAGTAGTTTCCCATCAGTGTCAGGACATTTCGGAGAAGAGTGAACAAATTCTGACTCAGTGCTATGTATGACCTGGTATCTTCAGGCTGATTTGTTTCCGAGATACCCAATATATGTGTCTTCTTAACATACATTCAATTCAAACTTTGCCTGTCACTTCTGAATTCCTGATGTCTTGCCTCAGGAAGTGAATACATTCACGCAAACCATCAAAATTTTTTCTCTCGACCTGTCTTCATTTCAGTAGACAGAAATAGGGTATTTTAATCATTAAGAAAAACCACTATGAAGTGGACATGCCTGAAATTCACAGTAGCTACTAGCTAGTGCTCAAATTTGAATGCATTCATGGAATTTGAATAAGTAATCTGAACAAATAGATTTACTGCAAACTACAGGCTCCTGTATCAGATTGTAAAACGAGCAAACTTGTGAAAGAACTTGACTGTTAATGGTTTAAGTTTCTACCTAACCTTGATAAGCTGGTGATACACTAAAGTGGACTGATCCGGAAAAATCGAAAGGCATGCGAACATTATACACTAAGTTGATAGACTGGAACCGATTTTACATCCCCCAAGAAAACAATGCTTGTATTCGGGATGTCAACTCATTAGTACATCTCTGATCATCAGTGTGGAGCAAGAGAGAACGCCGCCACGTCCAGCGCTGATTGAGGGTTAGAACTAGGATGAATGATGATCATTCCAATCAATGCAGAGGCGGCCAAAGATATCAAGGATTTGATTGTATGATAGTGGGTAACGAGAAATTCCGGTGCTATCTAGTACAGGACATATACTATAAAAATACGGTGTCCGGGACCACGCTCCATATCACACTGAATAACTTATGCACTCCCGTAGACTGTGTCGGCGTGAAGCTGTACTGTACAAGCAAGAAGCCACCAATATAACAGCTATGCTCCAGTGCAGTGGTAGATTAACAAAAAAATATATCTTTTAATGTGCGTACTGAACGGCTGCCAAACGGACGTCCTATGAGTTATGGGAACCCTACTGCCTCTGTAATTGCTTAGGGTGTCATTATGTTGATTCTATCCCTCAACCCTTCTGATCGATGGCTTCCGGTGATAGGCCTTCGGTATTTCTTTAGTCGCCGTGAGTATCAATACTTATCGGGATCATTCGTGTTTTTTAAAGAACGGTCACCTTGTTGATTGTAAAGATGTATCTATTCCATTAAGCTTCATATCAATGATATGAAACCTGTTTCCCCTATATTTTACGCGCAATACCTTTCACAGGAGACTATGTACTACCCGTCTCGTTCGGATGGGGCACCGAGCGTGAACGTTCACATCTTCTTAAGCGGTGTTAGCCACTTATGACACCCCGGTGTGTGCAAATCTGCGTTATAACACCGGAAGGCAAGCAACTTATGCGAAGTCAGTCTAGTAATGTTTCGAGTGGGAGTAGAGCGGGGGATACTGGATGTCGACATTGTCAAATATAGATTACACTCAGCTGCCAATCCTTTGTGTCGACATCGGCTCCAGAACTGACCTTCAATTCGTCAGAGTACACAGCGGCCAAGCCTTGGAGATCCTTGACTATTGATTAACAGAAAAATAAGATGATACGGCTAATGGCAAGGACATCTCAACTTTTGTGCAAAAGGAAGGGCTGGATCCACTCGGTTCTCCGATGGAGCGGTGACTCGGACTCCTCAAGCTACCGCAATCATGAGCTAGCGAGGGATGAATAAAAATATAGTCTGTATTGCTGTGAGTAAAACGTGGCATTTATTATCGATGCAAGTACGACGATTGACTTCCCGCAATCACCTTCACAGGACAATTTAAAGGGAAGAGAGTACAACTCTTATACAGATTCACAGATAATCACCTTATTTTAGGCTGGTCGGCTTCGATGCTTCAAGTTGTGCAAGCCCCTCGATTGGTGTTATACGCTCGACCTGCAACAAACAATTAGTTAAATGTTCCTGTCCTTCCATCACTTCAAGAAACGAAACTTTTGACATGAGTAAATATGTTACCTCACGGCGCAAAAAAGGAGCTGGGTGGGTTCTTTGATCCACAAATAGCCGTTAAAGAACCTAAAAATGATCTAAGACCGTGTCGATATTTGAATCTCATCAAAAATGAACGACGTTATCAGTTCCAGATGTATAAATGGAAAGGTGAGCCGTTGTTTGTGGACGTAAACTACTTATATCGCCAGAATCTACGTGGCTGGATTCTGTGCATATGCATAATTCCGTATCCGAATATTTAGTCTATCTAATTTTGCCTTGGCCTGAACGAAATCGTCCCAGTCTACCTCCCGTTCTCTCCCCTGTCTTAAAATGTAATATTCCAGGTTATCGAGGGTAACAAATGCTTCTTGAGCTTGAGAGTCCAGATCTGGCTCGGTGGAGACGCAGGAGCTTTCGGACGCGTGAGAGTGGTTAGAGGAGAGAGATGTGGACGATGAGGATCGGGAGATTGCTTTACGAGACGTGTATCCCAGTGGAGCATCTTCAGGTAAGCCTCTCGAGGTCACAGCCGTCTTAGCAGATGCTGTAGCCAGGTTTAGATTCGCCATGCAATCAGAGTCATATGGGGATGAGGGTGAATGTGTGCCGGTTCCAAAGAGCGTGGTGACCTTGAAGAAACAAAGAGCGATTTTGCCACTGAGACCTCGGAGTGTGTGGTTAAGAAAGGAAAAGACGCACTGGCATTGTATTCGGAGTCGTTAGGATATTATTCGCATTATCACCGTCGTTCCATGGGACCGGTGCTGACTCCAATGTTCTGAGGGTGTCTGAAGCTTTAAAGGTGAATTGGATGACAAAGAAAAGAAGGGTTATAAGAAAATACCGTCCAGCGGAGACTGAGATTCTTGATCTGATAGCACGTGAGCTTGGGCAGACATCTTTACTATGGAGTCTTGACGGTTACCGAAGGATGATTCGGCCTTGTGTTAGAGACTAACACGCTGGAGTCCTTATAAGACAGAGGCGGTAGTGGCTAGAATAATACATGAGACAATTGAAACAATGGTTGACGGGATGCTATTGCATGGTTGAGGAACGCTTCGACAAACACCCCTTTATTATGATCTAAGACATTGAACAACGTGAAAGAAAAAGTCGTTTCCATTCATGGACATGTGTATTTATTTCATTAGGTATATCAGCAATCTTACCTCGAATACTCACCAATTGGCTGCAAGAGGCGCATTGTCCACACGGCCTCGACCTATTGAAATATCCTTTGTCAGTTGTGTCAGAGGGTTAGCCGGCATAGAGGTTTGAGCTCATCTATCTATCTCCATTTAGTGTATCATTATCTTATCTCCCCTTGGTGTCGAAAAATAAAAAATTCGCAAGTACACTTTGCGTTATGTGCCCAACAGCTTATTTATTCAGCTCAGACCTGGAGAGGAACGATACCCGCCGCTTATAATATGAAGAGGTGTATGTCTACGCGCGGCTCAGTAAATCAGGAATATAAGTAATTCGAGTTTATCATTCAAAAACATTTCATCACAGTTGATTCCTCCTGACGCGCTGCTAAATCACAGGTTATGTGACTCATATGATGAACAAATACACTCAGGGAGGATGACCTTGTAGCGAATGACGCCGCACTGCATTACGGCGGACACATATCGATTAACTGACCTTGTTACAACTAGCTAGGGAAAGGGCTGATTGCGTCGGGACTCGGCTGAGCTCTTGCTTGTGGGAATCATAGACATTGGTTGTGTTTGTTCCTCAGGGCAATGGATACAGCAAAGTATCCATTGCCCTGAGGAACAAACACAACAACGGGACACGTGATTATTGACAGCAACAGCGAGCAAGGTAACAGGGTGCAATTTCACTCTGTCTTTGCCCCAGTCGCAGAGGCACTTCCATTACATATGCGCCTCATTCCGTTCATCGACCTTATTCTCACCGATATCAGAACTGGCAAAAGCTCATCCACGTCTTTCCACCGTTTGCTGTCGGTTGATTGACTGTCAGCCGTATACCACTCCGACTCATACACAACGCGAAAGCCTGATTTGACCATATGGCACAGGAACGTGGCGACGGAGCGTTCCCGTTCAATAGGAGACACACCGACGACGAGGGTATGTAGATTGTCGAAGGTAAGGGAATCAGAGTCGACTGCGTCGTCGGCTGGAATAAATGCAGATGAGGTAGCATTCAGGAGGAGCCCGAGGGTTTCGAGAAAAGGACAGAGGCGCGCAAATGGGAGGAGTGACTCTAGACCAAGAGTCGGCCTGGGTTCTGCAGGTGCACTTTGATTAAAGAGGGGATCGGGGCATAAGGAGAGATGCAAGATGTTCGGCCAAGAGTGCGCTATCTCTTCAGCGTCAGCTTGGACGAGATTCATAGGTCGTACGTGATGGATCCGGAACGTGGTGATGCTGGGATTGGAGAGAACTGGACGAATGTGGTGGATCGTCAACGCGTCTGTTAGATCGACATCTTTCTTCTCCACCTCCGATTTTTTGAGCAAAAGGGAGATAGCCTTCACTCTGAGACATGTTTTTGATATATCGGTAAGCAGACTCTGTATGACTGCAGGTTGCTCGTGATAAATTGAGAAGATTTCGATGTCTGAGAGAGTGGATAGCTGGTTACGAAAAAAGTTGGTCGCGGTCTGATAGGAACAGAAAAGGCGCAACGTCGTCAGGGATGCAAAACAATCGAGCTTTTTCTCAACTGGAATGAAGTTGTTGATGATTCCTTGACCAAGGTCTGAAACGACACGAAGACACTCGAGGCCAGGAAGTTCCGATAGATCGACAAAGGCAGAAGACGAATCGGAAAACGGCGGAATGGTGAGCCTTTTGAGTTTAGGAAATCCCTGAATGAAGGTTTTGACAGTCGCGTCATACCGGGCCCGAGAGTTGAGAGTTAGCGAGAGTTCCGTGAGATTTGGCATACGGGCCCGCAACGTCTCCAAAAAGGCGACGGTGGCTTCATTGTAGTCGCCCAGTGTACGAATTGTGCAAGCCGTGATGCTTTCGTGCACGAACATTGCAGCCATTTCTCCTATCCCCACACCGCCAAGTCCATGGCACTCGAGGGTATGCAAGTTTGGCAATAGAGGTCTCGAAGGGCGAATGCGGGCGAGAGTATTCAAAACCTCTGAGTAAGAGGAGTCCTCTGTGATCTGAAAAACACAAATCCGACTGCAGTACTTGGTTTCGAAGCGCTCCCAATCACTGTACTTGGGGGCAGGCACGAAGGTCTATTGTCAGAAAAAGCGAATTGAATTATCTGGCGCCAATTGATTAGTGTGTGTAAGTACACGTACAAATTTTGTTTGACCTCCAATAATCTGCGTTTGCTGAAGATTCCCAAAGGCGCTCAAAAATTCTCGAAGAGCAATTACCCTATACCATAGAACGTCCAATACGATCTCCGACCATGCCTTGCAGACTACAGTGCATCGTTTCTGTGAGTTCCTGTCCAATGACTGGATTACCGCTCGTAGTATTTCCGTTATGTGTAGAGCTTGATAGACACTCGAAGGGTTGTCAGGAGTTTGATGAAGCATGTTAGAGGATGTAGAAGGATGCACCGTGCAGATCGATGAGAGGACGACAAGGCTTCAACTTTTTTGGTCACGAGTGAGTTCAAACTCCGATGTTCATCCACCTCGTTTTCAACTACGTATAACCAAATTTTATGTACATATCTTTCGTCTCTTCAGGCTTTACTGGTGTCTTTGATTACAGAACAGCAATCCTATTTAAATTGCGGATCCCTTTACAGGACTCTGGAAATGACAGGACCAAAATGGTACGAGATAAAACCAGCGATAACTGATAAGGACTAGTACTGAGATCTCTACGAGTCCTAAGTTGGCCTCGTTAACATAGTGAAATAGACCGTATCAAACAACTTTCAGGGTTAAGAAATTTCTTTGTGTGGACGTAACAAAGGAATTCTGATGCAACAGAGCTCGATGAAGAAAAGTGGGTCCAACGCGCGTGACAATTAACGAGGCCGGTTTGTCGAACGAGAAAGTGCTCATCAACTGTTTTGCCTTCCAGTCCAAACGGGACCACATCGGTGACGACTATGCACACCCAGTAGTAACTGTTTTCTCTCAGTCGAAAAATACAGAATAAACGTTTAGTACCTGCTTAGTACCGTTCCCGAGTACTTATAAAATTGTTTCCGAAATAATTTCATTTCCGGTACTCGTAAATTGGTTGATATACTTCACGAATACGGATGTATATCCGCTTTGTTCGTACCTATTAAGTAGGAGCAAGACAAAAACTGGAATCAAAGTTTTAGGTTTCGGTAACTTTGAAAGGAATAGATCAATCTTGTGTTTTCTGCACAGGAAAAATATGGCAAGTTCGGATGTGTTTCCAACCAGGTAAGAAATGTTGGATGTCTGAGGTCGGATTCCCAGCGCCAGTAATATACAATTACGAGGCCGACTGAAAGGAGGAATCGTCCTTACTTATTCCCGTCATAATCGCCGAACCGGCTGGGAACGAGTCTACATTTGGTATATCAAAATCTTATCACGTTCAGGTGACCACTTTTGTTGCTTCACAAATTCACACATCTCGGCAACTCGGCATAAGTACATCATTTTCAGCTTTGAATTGGAGGCCTCGTACCTGCCGCACGAAGTGACGGCCCTATTCCTTCATCATTAGTGCAGCCAGAACTATCAAAACCCGTTATTTCCCTGCCCTTCACGTCCCATCGGCCTCATTTTAACCACAATATCACCTTCCGGATGATGTTCCATTGGAAATCGAGTACGAGTTTCCAATGCAAACCCCAGGAAAGTATGTCATTATGATTATTGTCAACCGACATTGTTGGCAATTCGCGTCACGGTCTTTTCTATCGGGATGATATATCACATGACCGTTCAGATACTAACTATATATATGTAGCATCTTCCCTCTTTCTCCTCAGCTGTTCTCTCTTTCTTCCCAACGTGAGGAGGTATGTCACGACATCATATTATACCCTGCATTACAGGCTGACCACATACATAGCTTACCGTTGTCCTCTTCCGTCGTCAGGTATAATATACAAGCTGTTCTCTCTTTCTTCCCGGCGTGAGGAGCTTACCATTGTCCTCTTCCATTGTCAGGTACACCGGTTCTCACAGGTTATGAGCTTTTAGTCGTGATTCTGTGTCCCTGTCACAACGCTCCCGGGATTTTTCAGGTCTGGACCAGACCTCAACTTGTTTTTTTCGGCGCATACATCCGCATTTTTTTATTTTTCGCGCATACATCCTGTATATTTGCGCATACACTCATCCTTGTGCATCTCGCCTTTATCCTTGTCTTCCCTAGCGCTTCTGTAGTGCATATTTTCGCACACCGGTCGCTTCTCTTTTTCCCGGGTCGCAATACACTCTTGGATCTGCCTTTTTGTGCCTCATACATGCACACCATTCCATCTGGTACTAACCCTGCGGGGTTGCGTACTCGTTCTCCTTGGTCAACGGGCTCCATGCCTCGTAGTCGATCATCTATACCTTCCATTACCAACCCTAATGGTTTGTCGTCTCCAAACATGGACTCTGCACCTCAGGCCTCTACCGGACCTTTTTCTCCGACTGTAATTTATTCCTCTTTTCGTCGTTCTTCTTCCCATGGACCTTTGAATGGCCATTTCAATTCCAATTTTGATGTTCCACCTCATCTACCTGTTCCCTTGAATTCTCCCGTTGATGTTAGTAACCGTGATTCTTCTAGTCATTCTGGTACTGTTCATCCTTCGTCTATGTCTGATCCTTTGGCCACTCCTGTCCAGCGCTCTTCATCATTTCTTCATCCTTCTCCTTTTCCTCGTTCTCCCCTTCCTCGTTCTTTCCTTCCTCGTTCTTCCCTTCCTCAGACTCCTCGTGGTGATGTTTCTTCTCAGAAATCAATCCCACCCTGTTTTCAGAATCGACGTTCGCCTATTCCTATTATTAATGATAGACCTACTTTCAACCCGGTGCCCCCTAATAATCCTAATGTTATGAACAATCCCCGTATTTCTTTTTCTTCTTCCTCTCCTTGTGTTTCTTCTTCTGTTTCCCTTTCTTTTTCTAGTTCTCTTCCTTCTGTTTCGCATATTCCTGTTCTCAAGGGTCCGGATAATTGGTCACTTTGGTACAATTCTGTCTGGTCGACTCTGGCAGCCCTGCATCTCCTTCCGCATGTTTGTGATTCTCCTCCTGCTGGTGTCCCACACACTATTTTCAACACTCCTTCGTTACCTCCTGTTTCCCCTCGTTCGCCTGATTCTTCGGAATGGTCAACCTACCACTTGTGGTGGAAAGAGGATGCGTTTGCAGCCTATGTCCTCACTTCACGTCTTTCTCAGAGCATTCACGCATTCCTCCCTGACCACAATGATCGGTTGACTGGTCTGCCTCGTTCTTCACGTTCTGTATTGGCTGCGATTCGGAAATTCTGTAATATGGATTGTCCGGCTAATGCGTCTGCTTTGAAGGAGACTCTATTCAGTAGGACATGTGGCTCTTCGCCTTCTTCCATCAACTCTTTCTGTGAGGCATGGAGATCGGATGTGGGCTCCTTGCGCTCCATGGGCTACTCGTTGGATTGGCCCGACGCTATCGTTTCATTCCTAGCTCAACTCCCTCCTTCACTTGGCCGTCTCAGAGATTCTGTGGGTGAAGAAATTACTGGCCGATTGGATTTGGACTTCTTGTCGCTCGACTGGGTTATTACTCAAACCTTGGCTACTGTCGCTCGCAATCCGGTTTTCGAACCCCGTCGTGCTCGCTTGAACTCTAATCGCGTCTTTCGGAAGTGTGCTGAGTCTTCCTGCAGCCGCAATGCAGTTCAATCTTCTGATCGTTGTTCGGAGCATGGGGGTGCTACTCGTTCTTCTAGGACCAATGACAAATTTTTCAAACCTCGGTCCACTTCTGTTCCACAGGCCAACGTGGCTGCTCTCCCGTTGACTAACAAGCAAGATGTCGATGATGAACCTTTGTTGGAGGCCGGATCGTGTTTTGTACCTGGTAGTACTTCTCCTGTTCCTGATACATGTGACAATTGATCTCCTGAACTCTACGTTGCCATGCCTGCTGTTTCTGAGGCTGTTTTTAAACTAGACCATGCTATTCATGCACTTGATGAAATCAAGTTTAACGAAGTTGACTCGTTTGGTTAGATTTTGTCGCAATTCAATGTTGTCTTGGACAGCAGTGCGAATCGTCATTTGTTTCGGGATCGTTCTCTATTTTTTTCTTTTGACTCATCGTCACCGATCTCTATTTGTACTGCCAACTGTGGTGAATTACGCACTCTGGGTTGTGGAGACATTCGTTTACATGTTCTGCTTTCTGGTTCTTTGTCTCCCTCTGCAACGATTGTGCTACATAAATGTCATTTCGCTCCCGACCTCCCTCTCAATCTTTTGTCTGTTGGTGCAATGATGGAAGGGGATTTGTCTGAGAACCAGATGGGGTTTAAGGTGAAGATCATGCGCATGGACTGTGCTCCAGAGTTTTTGGGTGAAGTGATGGTGTCCTTCTTAAAGGCAAAGGTAT
The DNA here is from genome assembly GCA_004369135.1 of Dendrothele bispora CBS 962.96. Classification (NCBI taxonomy): domain Eukaryota; kingdom Fungi; phylum Basidiomycota; class Agaricomycetes; order Agaricales; genus Dendrothele; species Dendrothele bispora. Next base: position 63,421 of record ML179307.1, on the reverse strand, counting down.
TAAGATTCAAATGACTGCTCCTTACGCTCATCAACAAAATGGCAAAATTGAACATTTCATCTGCGCGATTAAGGATGATGTCAAGGTGTTATTGGCTGACTCTGGTCTTCCTATGACTTACTGGGATGATGCAACGACGACGACTGCTTACGTTTGTTTCTGTTTGCCAAATTCTACTTTACCCGGGTTCATTTCACCATATGAGCGTGTTTGTGGTCATGCCCCTGATCTTTCTCATCTCCGACGCTTTGGCTGCCTCTGTTGGTACGAATTCCTCCTGAGCTTTGCTTTGTTCGAAGGCTGGACCATGAGCTTTGGAAGGCACATTTGTGGGTTATCAGGAAGGACATTTAGGGTGGCATGTTCATGATCTCAAGGGGAAATATCATTTCTCTTGCGACGTTGTTTTCGATGAGAACACTATGGGTCAGGCGAGTGCTAAATTTAGTTCCCGGCAAGGCTCTATTTCTACTCCTGGCGTCGCTCCTACATACACGGACTCCACTGTTCCACCTCATACCAATTTGTATTTCCTTCCGGATGATGCTCCTGCTGATCTGGATGTACTGATTGCCCACCTGTGCGTTCCTCATACTTGCACGTTACCAGCTGCAAATCTTGCCACTCTACACTTGGATGGTACATCTGTCAAGTCTGCCTTCTCGCTCTTCGGCAATTCCATGGATTGCTTATCTACTTCCCATCAATTTGTTACGAGCCCTTGTCTTGATCATGGGGGTGTCGCCTTGCTTTCTCATGGTAATTTATTGAAACCCCCGAGATTCGACTGTGAGGCACTTGCACGTCCTGATGCCCACATGTGGCGTGATGCTATGAAGCGAGAGTATGATAGATTACGGGAAAAGGAGGTTTGGGTTGAGGCTCCTCTACCTTCTGGCCATAAGGCTATTCGTGTTAAATGGGTTTATGCCACTTTCAAATATGACTCGAATGGGTCCATTCTAAAATACAAAGCTCGTTTGGTTGCTCAGGGTTTTGCAGAGCTTCCCTCGAGCTATGACCAAGTATCTGCACTTGTTCCTCGTATTGCATCTATCTGTTTAATCGCTGCCCATGCAGCTTACCATGACTGCAACTTTTCTTGTTTGATTTCACTCAAGCATTTCTTAATGCTCCCCTTCACAACGAAATCTATGTGAAACCGGTACCCGGATTCCTAATTTCTTACCAAATGCCGTTCTTCGTGTCTAGAAGGCATTATATGGTCTTAAACAATCCCATCAATGTTCTAGTATCTCTGGGTCTTCATCCGTCACAGGTGGACAATGCTGTATACTCGGTTACATGGATCATCTGCTCGAATATGGGGGTGACATACGTTGTGACCTATCTGCACATATGAAGTTACCGGGTCTGGCCGCTGGGTTTTCAGATGCTGATTGGACCTCAGATGAATCGGATAGAAAAAGTGTTTCTGGCTTTGCTTTTTTTCTCTTCGGTGGACTGATCTCATGGTCTAGTGTTCAACAGAAGTCAGTAGCACTCTCCAGTACTGAAGCGGAGTATATGGCTACTACTCATGCAATGAAGGAGGCCTTATGGATCCATATGTTATCAACTTCTTTGGATTTAGCGATTCCACGCCCTTTTCCTCTTCTACAGTGTGATAACCGCGGTGCTTTTTAGGTGGCTTCAAAGTATTCTAATGCTGGTTATATGAAGCACATTGACATGTGTTATCATTTCATACGTGATCATATAGCTAATGGTACATTTACTTTTTCTTGGATCCCCACGACTGATATGATTGCGGATATTTTTACTAAACCTCTTTCCCTTCCCTTGCACTCGAAACACTGTCATTCTCTCGGTCTTGTTCGACCTGATCGTTCTTGACCATCTTTTTTTTTTTAATTTGTTCCGCTATATTGTCATCCCGCTATGGGGGTGTGTTGGCATTCGCACAAGGGCCTGGCGGATCGGCGAGGAAGTACCAGGGGTCACATAATTTTTTTTCAAGACCAGGATGACCCCCCCCCCCCCTTCCTGCCTTATATGGATTATCCAAGATCACATGTATGAAGATTAGCTTAAGGTAAGATGTAGATTATAGATAAGTGCTCCTACATCAATTTTCGTGCACATTTACAGCGTTTCTGGAAACCCTTGTCCATCATCTTGTTTTTACTGTTCATTAGACCGCATTCGCAAAGAGAAATATGGAAATTGTTCTGAGCTTAGAAATGACACGTTCTGCATTAGGCCCCACCGGGCCCCACTATCCAAAATTCTACAGGAATAACCAGTTGAAGGAATAACACACAAGAAGAGCCGCGATGCAGACTCGTAACATAAGTAGTTTTCCCAAAATTTATCAGCTCCATTTCCGAATTTCATTAGCCCCATTCTCATTTTTCTGAGCGGGGCCTTCAAATTTCTATTTGCGAATGCGGTCTAATAGCAAAGAGAAATTTGGCCATTTTTTAAGCTTTACTGAATGGGTTTTGTATTGTTGGAGCTTTCAGAATTCTCTTTGCGAATGCGGTCTATTGAAATTGTTTAATTTTGGACAGGGTTTTCCGAAAATACTGTGAACTCCTTGGTTTTTAATAATATTCCATGCAATCTGCATGAAACTATCACTGACTATCGATGTATCAATATGACAGATTTAACATGCATAATCATATCAAGCCTTTTTACACGAATATCCATCATCTCCATTCAATTTGAGGCTATTCTATAGTGAAGTCACAAAATTTTTTTCTGACCCTACCCCCCCTCCCTACATCAGGTCCATGGTCGCCGATCCGCCAGGCCCTTGCATTCGCATCTTTTCTACTTATCTGGATGACATATCACATGACCGTTCAGATACTTACTATATATGTATAGCATCCTCACTCTTTCTCCTCAGCCGTTCTCTCTTTCTTCCTGGCATGAGGAGGTATGTCACGACATCATATTATACCCTACACTGCAGACTGACCACATACAAAGCTTACCGTTGTCCTCTTCCATTGTCAGGTATAATATACAAGCTGTTCTCTCTTTCTTCCCGGCGTGAGGAGCTTACCGTTGTCCCCTTCCGTTGTCAGGTACACCGATTCTCACAGACACAAAGTAGGATTCGCACTTGAACTTATTCTTCTGACCCTTATTCCTTTCCAATCCAAACAATGATCCCTCACACTCTAGCCTGATATGCATGTTTCCTGTTGTATTCCTGGCACTGTCATATACCCTAATGATGTAGTGAGGTTCGAGGGAATGACTCTGAGAATCACTTCCGCCACATCCATACCATACCAGATGGTGACGATGACAAAGAGCCGACACCTAACTCAGCAAAACTCAAGGTTCCCATCACCTCACTTGATAGAGGTAACACAAGTTACACAACCCTCTATTAGTTGCCCAGTAGGAGATGACAAGACGGAAAGAGGCTGGGGTGTACGGTTGTAATTAGAAGCAGCGTATGCCAGTGTATCCAGATTGAGATATTTGTTGCCATTGTTTGACAGACCGAGGTTGTGTATCGACAAACTGAGAGAAGATAAAACAGTTAGTGTCTTTGTTTCCGTCAATCTTCGTGACGGTCGCTCAACTTGGGTACTTTCTTCCATAGCCGCGTTCTGAGAACCAGTGAGCCCAGGTGAGTTTGGAGAATTGTCAAACAACTCGAAAGCTGATTTCCTCGACGAATGGATATTCGTTTCAGGTTTCAAATTGCCAGCCTTCTCCTCGTCATGTTGATTCCCGTTCTCATTCAACCTTATCTCTTCCTCTTCAATGACAACCCTTGCCTTCATAAACCTTGCCAAGATTAATTTCAAGTTGCATGTAAAGACGATTCCTTCGTAAACCCCGGCCACCTAATCCGAGTCATCAAACTAGTTATACATGGATTCGTGTATATATTGTGTTGTGGACTATAGCAGTAATTTCCGTCTCTTTCTGCGATTTTATTCTACAACATTAGCGGAAACTCCAAATCATCAACACCAACAGACAACGCGAGATGTTTCAGAACAACAGCCTCGCTCCAATCCTCGTTTCTCCCCCATAATGCATAGAAGGCCTCCTTCTTCTCAGGATAGGTTACGCAGATGATTTGATGGACAGCCCTCCAAGAGACGCTCAACGCATCAACGACCTATCTAATAGAGTTATAAGAAAAAAATGTATACGAGTTAGGTAGATAGAGTCATGATCATATACGGTTAGAAATACTACACACGCATGTAGGGCACTGACACCCTCCCCCGCAAAGTATTGTCTTCCCTTTGCAGCAGGGATCGTGAGGTATCTGTACACGTTCCTGAATTATCCAGGACCGAAGAAAGCATAAGCGCCTATGATGAATTCGAATATTAGATTAGATCGAGAACGACTTTTATTTAAGAGCAGGGATGTGGATATCAACAAACCCAATGGGTTAGAAGCAGTCACCCAAGAAAACGGATACCAGTCCACGAACTGATCTTCAAGGAACTTGTAGCCTGCCTTGGGGTCTAAACCGTGAATGGCGATAAGGTCGCGGAACACGAGATCCCTGAGGATGTCGCACGCCTCTGGGTCATTAGAGTTGATAAGAACCGTCAGCCTGACAGCGTCATTTGTCCATGTAAGTATAGTTGATCATCAAAACTCGTGAGGGTTCGCCACTCGATTCTCCGTATGAAGGGTAAACAACCGTGCGGACAGATCGGTCTGTATAAGACTGACCTCCATGAATCGGGACCAAACGGCATCTGAACCTGAGAGTTCGTGTTAGTCCACCATTGGGTCTCGAACTGGATGCCGATCTTGGTCGCAGCGCCGTACTGCAACTCACGAAGAGCGATGTTCTGTGCTCGATCAAGGTCTATCACTCGTAGGCGAGAGAGGGTAGTGGTCGTGATGACGTGGTTATACCTCTTTGTCTGCTCTCGAGTGCTCTTGACCTCGACCTCCTTCCCGTTACTGGAGAGAGTGATAGAGGACACACCAAAGCTTGTGCTAAGATTCAAGCCTCCATATCTTTTCAGGTGCTCTCTCATTGCATATGCAAGCGTCTGAGAACCACCGCTAAAAATATATGTTAAAAAAAGACTGTGTGTTAGCGGCCCTCTGCAAATGCAGAATATCATAGCCCTCCACGAGCTGACTCACTCTAAACACCACCACTTGATCTGCTCTGAGCCTAGACTCGAGCCAGTCATTCGCAAGAGTTGTGATGACAGTCGATCACACCGTCAGTTTTGATCAACTTTCAGGGAGTTTTTTTAGAGAAAGGATATTCCCACACAGTAGGTTCGAGCGGTGTGCCGTTCTGCTTGAGAAACGCGTTGTATAAAAGGGTCGAATTAGGACTGCGGAATTTGTACTCAATTTGAGAGATCTTATCCTGGAGAATTTTGAAGAGGTGGAAGGTTCGTTTCATCATAGGGGTTTCAGGAAACCGCAGAGCGCCGACATCCTTTTTCCAATAAGTGCACGAAAAGTCAATCGAAACAAGTACAACCGCAAAGAATTTGTACTCACAAAATATTCGTGCCCACCAGGCTTCCTAGATTTGTCAAAGTGATAGGTGTACAACCTCCCACCGACATCATCAGTCGCCTCCAAAATCTCGGAGCCGATCCCAACCGATTGGAGCATCATAGCGGCGTACAGTCCACTGACACCACCACCAACAATGCCAACACCCTTGCCTGAATCCGGGATGGGAACTTTATCTTTGGGTTCCTGCCCACGACGGCCACTAGCAGCAGCTAGTTGTAATGAGTCCAACCGAGCCTTGAACGCAGCAAAGACGGGTGCTGGCAACATTGTCCCGATCCCATCATAATATTTCGCGGATGATGTTATGAGCATGATAACTGAACTCATCATGATCGAACTGGAAACCTGGGAGGTTGGAAGTCATGGGTTCTGTTGAGAGAGAAAGAAAATCCTAGCGCTAAGGGGAGGTGGTATGGGAACAGACCAACGTTCTTGAAGGGCTTTTTATATGTAGTAAGAGACCAGACTCGAACCTGTCACTTCGCAAAATTTTGATGACAGTCGATCAAAACTGTTGGGCTTCGCCGACGGTGTGATCGACTGTCATCACAACTCTTGCGAACGACTGGCTCGAGTCTAGTAAGAGACTGTCAAGCATATCTAGCAAGTTAGTTTAGTCACTCTCGTTAAAGTTCATCAAGACTTGTCAGGTGGGCCCCGGAACATATTACCAGGTATATATCTAAGAGTCGTTCATTCCTGCCCTCAACGATGAGAACCTTTTCTTGTTGAATCCACTTTGAGGGTATTATTGGGATCAAAGGGAGAACATTCGAGTCGTGCCTGATCCCAGATTAGTTAACCCCATCGACACTAAGTCTGAAAAACGTTGAACTTTAACTTTTAGTGAAGTGCACCGGAACAAACTGGTGAATCGAATTTCTAGCGATAGTAGTAGAAACCCACCTCGTGGCCCCACTTGGCATTTCTATCGCGCAAACCTCAGGCCCTGATAAAGTGTCAAAGAATGATCCCTGGATAATCAGAATGTTAAACAACTAGCGGCCTGTCCACCATGGCAATCGGACGGACTTCGGCGTAATCATTTTTTCTTTGCGTGCAAGTTACACGCAGATGACACCAACTAAAGTCAAAGGACCAAAGGACAAAAAAGAAGTGACAGAGTGAATTTTAAGTACTGCCGTTGAAAAGATAGAGTGATACTCAGAGGGAACTAAGATCTAGTGGACAGCTTGAATGTTGGAGGAGGAAAGCTAGGTCACGGTTTGTGTATCCATCCTTGGTGTCAACGACGTCAATAATCCCCACCTGTCTCCACCTGTCTGTCCACAAACTTCAAGAATCCTACCACACTAGGGCACACCTGTAAACAGCCCCATTCAGAAAAATGAAAATGGAGCTAAAGAAAAATGGAATTGGGTTGCAGAAAATATTAATAGAAAGCCATGGGTATTGAGTTGTGAATAGAGTGACCACTCTGAGGGTCTATTTCGAGTGGTTGGGGCCCAGTGGGGATTAACGAAAATGGTCATTTTCTTGTTTGCAGCTGCGCCCTGCTAACGGGAACTTTAAATCATCATGCATCAACGCTGACAGACAGCAACAAGATGTTTCAAAATAATATCCTCGTTCCAATCTTCAATTTTTACCGTCCGCTTCGTTACTTGAGATGATGGCACGTAAAAAGGATGATTACAAATGTCAAGGCTAAGTGACTTATGTCTGGAGTACCTGAAAATGTTGATTGACGGTTGAACGAAACGAAATTACTACAGGATTAAGACGAATTATGGGTGTCGTGTACTGCAGCAGTCTTGCGTGGTCAGGATGATATAGGTTGCATTCCATTCCGTGTTTTTTTTAGCTACTTTCACTAATTCTGTGTTACTGACAAAATCCATCCATACCATTGTCTTCTCGGGATGTCACGACGAAGTCACCAATAAAGTCATTCTGTTAAGCCTGCAAAGTATTTTTGGTGTTAAAGATGTTAGGGTACGACTCTCTGAAGGAGTTGGGGATACTGAAGAATATAAAGCATTCAGTGCACAGACAGTCTCTGAAGGGCTGAAGATAGGGTGGACTTGTGCAAGAACTTCACTGATACTTAGATAGATACCATCATGTAGACGGTATATAATTCTACAAGGCTTCGCTGAAAAGTACACTGCGGACTTGTCTCAAAGCGCTGCTCATTCCTACTTCTAGTAGTACTCAAACAATGCCTTTGGTAAACTCCGGTCTTGTGATTGATGCAGATCCCCGACTCCGACGAAAGGAGGAGGAGGGACTTGTTGTCCTCGAAAGGTTTGATCCGTCCATTCCTGTTTGCTTTTAGGAAGCTTTTTTTCACGATCTCGGATGATCCACCCTTTTTCCGTTTGCCTTTCAGGAATTTTTTTTCACGTCTCGTCGGGAATCTCCGACTCCGAATAGCTCCGACTGAATAGAAGAAGGGACTCGTCAGTCTATTCACGGAGACTGCTCTTCGCCCCATTCGCACCCGTCGGATCCTTCTTCCCCTCGCATACCTAATATACCTTCTTCAACTTCCATCCTCCCACTATGCCAACCTCGCACTCCGCGCTTCCCGTTTCCTCCGCTCGTCACACCTTCCCTGCTGGCTGTCCGACATCGACCATGTGATTCGTCACCTGCCTGGTGCAGATGGTCATCGACCATTTCTCCCAAGCGATGAACACCTCTCAGTGGACTCGGTCAATGCACTGATAAAATTGGTCAAGAGGATCTCAAGTGAATGGCTACTTTCCCAAATCAACTCATTCAGTTGTTTATCACTACTCCGAGATCGGGTGGAACCTGTGGACCCGAAAAGTGACACCAGACCCTCCTCTCCGGTACTCTGCTTTCGACACTATCTGGTCCAGGTGAAGAACCACCGTCACCGCCGAAGCCTGACTCGCTTGTTGTGTGGTAGTGTGAGCCCTTTCATCTTTCGCAGCGCACCAGGTCGTAGTCGCATCGATGGCGATGATTTCGATCGCAGAGCATGCCGTTACTGTAACTCTACTTATGAAACCCCGGAACACGTTCTTCTCCAGTGCAGGTCTCCAACTTTGGTTGGTATCATTGGTTTGCGTACAGAGTTGCTAGATTCGCTGACCATCTCGACTGCGACCGCACGCTCCGATGCTGAGTCATTCCAGTTACTCAAGTTCCTGATTTTTGATTGGGAACGGGTTGACCGTTGCTGTCACGGCGAAATTTATTCACGAGTGTTTGAAGTTGTGGAAAGACTTGAATGGTATGGCACGGTTAGATGAATCACCTGAAGATGAACGAGAGTAGTCTACACATTTTGCTTACTTGTTACTTTTATTTCGCCCCCTCTCAGTGGCAGACTTTTTCCTCATTGAGGTTTTTTAATGTCTCCCTGATGAGGCCGTTGCCAGTTACTGTTTATTTCTCTTCGATTGCTCTCTCATCTCTACTACATCCCGTGTCTACCATTACTGCACCTATCTCGCAGTACCGTAGCTACAGGTGTCCTACTTATGCCTCGTAGCACCGGGCGGCAGTTGAGTAGACGGTCTACCGCGCGCTTGCCTCTACTGAGCTGTCGTCACCGGGTGAACCTTTATGGTTCCGCGCGTCATGTATGCGTTACCCGTGTAATCAACCTACCTACCTACCTCGTCATGCCCAGTAGAAAGTGACAAAATTTCCACGCGTTTTAAAACATTTATTTCATTTCTAAACATCTTCCTACATTTTCGTGCTTTTTTAAGACGTCCGTTTGTGTTCAAATAGTTATTTTTAGGATTTGGAACTCGGTTCAAATCCGATCTTATCCCCAAAAAGTTTGAAAGCTGCCATTCCCTCCTCTCAATTACTTAATTTTTAGATTTGCGAGCTGCAGTCTTTTTTTATTCTGATTCGCTGAGTCCCCAAAAATTCGCGTTCGGCATACTCCGCTCTGGCTACATTAAGCCTTCCGACATGTCTTACCATCTTTATAGAGCGCTTTCTCTCTGACCACCAACATCCGACTGCCCTGTGGTGCGTAAGTCGGTTCTTTGATCTCTATGCTCGGTCTTCTGTTCTTCTACATACTTACAACCTATTCAAATGAAGTTTAACAGACTGATGCCATGCAGGTAATACAGGCAGTTACGTGCATACACGAGGCTGCTGGACATCAACGCTTCCTTAAGGTAAGTTTTTGATTCATTTTCTTGTTGCGTTGTCCCGTTTTATTACTGTTTATGGAAATAGGACACATATACGTGTAGTATAGGACGCATATATTGAGTCAAATGACTCGGACAACGTTGGCATTACTGATACTTGTTTACAGACTCTCGGGTCACGATGACTCGCTTATGCTTGAGAAGGTGTATGTTTAGTAAATGTTATGAGGATCGTGAAGACGTCGGATTTCAGGATGTTGCCGGATAAGACTAAACGGAGCGTTGGGAGGTACGCAGATATCATTGAACATATTTTCATACTAACTTAGTCTCGTTGAACTTCTACAGCTGTTTTACTATTTATGTACGTGTCCAACCCGCCTTTCCATTCATTTCCAACCCGCCTTTCTGTTTGATTCCAACCCGCCTTTCCATTTGATTCCAACCCGCCTTTCCATTGTTTTTTCCAACTCGCCTTTCCGTTTGTTTCCCAGTCCACCTTACGACTATGGCTTATATGGAACTGGCAGCGGCGATGGGAAGGGACTGGAGCAGGGTTCGGAATGAAGAAGTTCACATATTTACGGGATAAACATACAGAAATGTATTTGGTACATTATTATACATTTTATTATTGATAAATGTACCAAAATGCGAAGAAATGTTTCCTGGTACATAGTCAACTTTTGATGCATTTAAATGTTTTAAAACGCATGGAAATTTTGTCACTTTCTACTGGGCGTCATGCTCGAGTGGTTTCTGCTGCCACTCCTGGCCGCCTGCAGTTTTTCCATGCACATGTATTTGGGAAGTCTCCTCCACAGCTCTAGTGTTTTCTGTATAACTTTTTTTGTCTCACTGAATCAGATGAAGATCTTGTGTCTGGTGGTCCGACTATTGTTTTGAGCAGCCTGTAATTTTAGTCCAATTACTTACTGCGCAAGTTGCTGCAGTAGAATCGTTGGTTGCACATTTATAAGAGACGTACTAGTAAATACTGGGTAATAATTCATTTGTATGCAATGTTGGCAGTAACTCTGAGCTCGAGTCTAGCAAGGACAAGACCTCCGGCCTTGTAATCTTGCTTTGGTGCGAAGTCGGAGTCGGGGATGCCGCGGTGCGGCGCTAAGATAAGATAACGATTAACTAAAAGGGTTTTTCCGTGCTGAGTATATGTTGCTGTGAAATACGCACACGTTTACCGGCTGATCACTGTCCCGCCAAATGTTTAGTTTGAGAAATCATGCGAAAGCAGGATGAAGGTCTGGGGGAGGCATTCTGGAGAAATACATATAGGAAATGGGTTAGAGTCTTGGTCACTTGTTGTGAGTAGATACCGAAGTACAACATTACGGGGCCGGAGTTTACGGAGGTCTCGTCCTTGCTGACTTGACTTGGAAAAACCAAAAATCGTAAAAAAAAAGAAAGAAAAAAATTTCACGTTTTTAGCTCTGTACTTAGTCTTACTAGTAGTACTTGAATGCGCGACTTCAACGGTTGAGTGCTATCATGAATTCAAATCTGAATGATATACAGGAAACACATTGACATCTCGGGTAGAATGGATCATTTCCCCCTGAATGCATCTGCGATGGCGAAAAAGGCCGGTTTTGGATTCTTGTTAGCGTCCCATGGTAAGACTTCTCCATCGGGAATCCAACTATGATCGTCGGAGATGCCCCACACGGTCTGTTGATTATTGAGATGCCCAAGGTCGGTGACTCAATTCCCGGAAGCTACTGGGAGAAACACGCACCACGCTAACGCATCGCTCGATCTCCATGCACGTAGACACGACAGAGTGGTAATCTTTTGCTTGCTGTGCCAGTGCAGTCTCGTTCGCGGGCCCACGTAAGTTTATGTCGAGCTCTGTGATGGCGACGTCCAAATCAAGATCTACGAACCGTTGCATGTTTTCCTTCATTGTTGAGGGAACCTGTCCTAGTGTGATATGGGATTGAAAACCGATTGCATCGAGTGGTACACCTGATGAGTTTTCAAGTGGACAGTTTGTTCAACTTGCTTTTTTCTCCGAGTTAGTATTCAATATTCAAAGCTCACCATCTTTTTTAAGAGATTTCACTACTTCATACAAAGAATTTGATTTAGCATTGATTCCTTCTATGTCATAGTCGTTGATACTGCGCACGAATCGGTTTTTCCTGGGTCACTCGAACACCACGGTGTTACTCACTATAACTTGGGAACCGGGTCAGCCTCTCTTGCATATGTGAGCGCTTTCGCTACAGATTCCTGTCCTAGCTTATCAGTCCAGATTGTCTGTCTGAAAGTAGCATTTGGGGTGTCGCTGATCGGTTCATTCTAGAGGAATTAATGATAAGGTTTAGAGACTCGTGTACTTGAGCATACTTACAACTACATCATAGGCATATATCCTGCCTTTGTAACGCTGCATGATCGTGGTGATATGATGCTTCAAGGCTCTGTCTATCTCGACAGCAGACAGTGATTCATTGATCCAGGGTGGTAGATGGGTTTCCCTTTCGAAAACTGTGTTAGAGAACATGGGATAGTAGTTATTATCCAAGTACGCACCACAGAAAGTTGTGTCCTCGAACCTTGGCTCCTACAGACTCGGCGAGGTTGACAATCTCGTCAGCGCCAGTAAAGTTGAAAACGTTTTGTATCGGTTCGATTTCTCCCCATTTCACTAAATGATTTTCGAAAGTTCAGAACCAGAAAGTGACAGATTATGGCCGATGGACAACTCACTCTCATCCTCAGGGGTGAAGATGGAGAACTATCATTCATCGTAAGTAAACGTCTTGTACCGTAATATAGAATACTCTATGTCCTACCTGGGTAAGAGCTAGCTCCGTATACTTTTCATCATGGAAGAGGTAGGTAGTGTTGGCCGCTGCACCGAAGAACCTAGGCTCTGCGAGGTCTCTGAGTATTATGCCAGTCTTTGCTGGAGCACCGAAAACTCCCGACAAGACTATTTGGACGCAAACGAAGATAAGAGCTCCGACATAAGCCATAGCCATTTCCTGCACGAGGTTGAGGAATAATGTGGGGAAGGACGGGGGACTTGCGGTGCTTTGCAGGTGTTGAACAGGCTTATACATAGCTAATAGCTTCATCGCTATTTTTTGCACATTATGAAACTTTGTTGAATCATCGAATTTCGATCCCCCAATACACCGGAACCTTGCGCTCCGTACTTGCGTCGAGAGGGAACATTCAGTTGATATTTAGGGACTTTGGAGATGTACCAGGTGAAGAGGTCACTAGGTCTTCGCTCTTTAGTATATCGTTCAGCCCACCGTCATGAGATGTTGAAGCATAAGACGTGTGATTTGGTGGTCGACGTAAGGGTTCTCTTCTTCTCAATTGGTTTGATCAGCTTCTTTGCATCTCATGATCCTTTGATCAGCCTCCTTCGGGTCCCCGAGAGTCATTGGAGCATGTCGAGAAGGACGGTGGGAATGCTTTGGTCCGGAGAATAGTCCGGAGAATCTTTGAATAGAGAAGTTGACGTCCACTAGACCCCATTGGACGGTCCAAGAAAACTCGGAGTTACGGTACCTCGAACACATGAAGGAGAGGGCCGTCGCTTTCGTGTGGGATGTGCGAGGCCGATTGATCATTAGAGCTGATACGGAATGTAGGGAGGAAGCAAGCTTGTGATAAGCGTCGAGAACAATGAGATGTGGCGCGCTTCGAAAGCTTTTTCGACGCAAGAATCCCCAATCCCCAAGGCTGTCAAGTGACTTTCATTCTCCGACCCCAGTCTTTTTGCAACGTCTTCACTCTCTCCTCTCTTCCACCATGTCCGCTGAAGCTGGCAACAGATCTCGCTCTGCGACCCTTTCTGGAGACGAGGACTCTACTCAATTCAAGGCCAAAGTCTCCATCCATCTCGTAGCTTACGAACGAGTTCCTGCTGGCAAGAAGAACAAGGAACAGAGAGTCACCAAGACGAAGGAGATAGAACATGTATTCGAGCCAACAGTTGCTGGATATATCGGTCTGATGAAGAAGATGTTGGCGAGGCATGATGTGACGATCTTGAAGGTTTCTGAGAAGACGGTGTTCCCCTTCAAGGTTCAAGTTCCTCCTGATACGCATGTCCCTCTCTCTCTCTGTTTACTACGGATAAGTACTGACCGATGTCCGAATGCAGCAAACACAGCTCTACTGATGTAGATAACTATCAAGACTATACCGATATCGTCAGCAAAATTCTGCACAAGCAACCGAGTAAAGCGATCACTGTTTACATCGATATGAAGCACATCAAGAAGGTAAAGCCTTTGTACATTTCCGCTGTCTGCCTTATTTATTGGTCATGCTTACGGTCTCTATTTCTACAGAAGGTCACCGATGAAGACATATCTGATGACGAGGATGAGATTGGCGTGCGTATATGACATGCTTATCGATTCCCTATATCTAATGATATCGTTTTTTTTTTCTGCTCACCTCAATCATGTCCTTGAAGAAGGCTGTAGCAGAGAAGCGCAACTTACTCGAGAAGATGTATGGAAACCCGAACGATAACAGCTGCTCCTACAAGTGCGTGGTTACTGGAGATCTTGTTCCGTTGACTCCGATCATGATGGCTGAATGGGCCCGTGCCATGGTGAGTGCTTGTGCACATTCGTGCTGTCTTTCTGTGACTTACAAGTACCTACTTGAACCCGTAAAGGTCGATAATAAGGCCACGGTTCAAACCCCTCCCAATACGCTCATGTTTGATCCAGCAACTCGACGCTCCTCTCTCCGCTCCTCTAAGCGACGTTCCTCCTCTTTGATGAGCTCTGATGCTAGCTCGAGCCGTACATCTGACATCGGTCATATCTCAAACATCATCTCTCTACTTGCAGGGCCACGCAGGGAGCCCGAAACCCCTGCTTCTGCTCCTGCTGCTCCGACTCTTCTCGAGCACCAGAATACACCCTCCAAGCTTCCGCGCTTCTTATCTTATGCCAAAGACAGGCTCGGCATCATCAATGCTCCGGCTTACGAACGTAGCTTACGGGACCAATCCTACGGACCAGACATTCTTCATCTTGTTGAAGACAAAGACCTCATTTCTCTCAACATTCCCTCTGGTGACGTTATCCGTATGAAGAAGGCTGCACCGATCTGGATGGCCAGCGATGACTCGAAGCATAAGCCTGTCGACGATCCTGTGGCCAGCGATGACTCGAAGCATAAGCCTGTCGACGACCCTGAGACTCACCCTCCCAAGCAGCCTCTGGTCACTTTTGAGAAGCGTTGGATTGACCCAGAGACTGGGAGAGACACCGGAGCTGCACGTGTGTATGGAACATTGGAGCATATCGATGGGTGGGAGGACCAGCAAGCTGAACCTGGGCTTTCCTGGTTCTATAAATGTGAAGTGTTGCAGCAATTTCTTCCTGTTCCTGCGGGTTACAAGGCCATTATCGTAGACGACAACTCTGACTTTTAGCTTTACATCGCCTGTTATTATTACCATTACAATATCGCACATTAAAGTCTTTTTGATAGATTGATGAATACGTACAAGTACTACGTCGTAATACATACTGTATCAAAGTGTAAAAGTGTATAGTAGCGAACATTGTCTTTCTTGTAGTCCTCGACAACAACACCCTTTTCAAGTAGCGCTCTGGGCAGCCCTGACGGAGTCATTTGTGCCGAAGAAGAAAAAAAAGCTTTTGAAAAGAGTCGCCGATTTTCAGCCGTGTGTGTGTGTGTGTGTGTGTTTCGAGAGAAGATCGCGCCGCGCATAAAAAAAAAAAAAAAAAAAAAAACGGTTGATTAGACCGCATTCGCAAAGAGAATTCTGAAAGCTCCAACAATACAAAACCCATTCAGTAAAGCTTAAAAAATGGCCAAATTTCTCTTTGCGAATGCGGTCTATTTTAGAGCGCATCTGCAACGAGAATTTTGGATGACCCCACCTTCCATTAAAAAGTAGGAATATTTCAATGGATTCGAGCTTATATAAAAAATGGCCAAATTTCTCGTTGCAGATGCGCTCTAGTTTTTTTCTTTTTTTTTTTTTTTTTTTTTTTTTTTTTTCGTTGGAAACAGTGCGCCGGAATGTCACAATGTGATTCGTGGGGACTGTTGATATATACCAAACGAATGGGCTTAAAACTCTGATCAGCTAAGCGGCGGCTGGGTTGAGTAAGGACGAGTCCCTTCTCCCTCGGTCGGCCTCGTGAAATTTAAGTGTGCTATTGTCGTATCACCTGCACCCAACCGAAGGTGTATGCAGCTGTTTTCGAAATGAGGAATCTTCGGGACAGTACCAACTAGAATCTAATAGACGCAATGACCATTGACTACTTATATAGCGTCCGGCGACCCAGTGGAGACGTGTTAGCAACAACAATGGGAAAACACACAGCGAGAGAGCTGAGCGTAAAACGTGGTACCTTTGCTCGGTGCTAAAACCAGGTAGACAACAAAAGTTGAAGGGGGAGCGGTTTCTACGTGTTCAGTGATTCAGGGAATTCACAATTGTCTTGATGTGATGTGATTGACCATGACGAACGTGTGTGCGTGGATAGAAAAAGTGGAATTTTGTGGCTGGTAGGTAGTGGAGGAGTTATGAGTCCGTTTTGCCCAACCGTGTTCGAAGAACACTCTACATTCTTACCCGGAGTCCCACAGGTCCCACCTATCTCGCAGACAGATACTGAATGGGGGAGGGGTTCGTAAGGTGTAGGGCGTAAAAGAAGGGCCGAAGAAGATGGGTTGAGTAAGCGTTTGAATTCGTTTCACCGCCCAAGGGGTAGTTTGGTAGCTTTTACTATTTAGCATGAAAGCTTGCTAATGAGATCAGGCACTTTGAATACAACTACAGCTTTGAAACTGAAGGCACGTGGGGCTGTACCTCGATTGTTTACAAAGCTTGCTAATGGAAACACATAAGCTCGAGGTACAGTGAATACGTTTTATGGCTATGAGGAGAGACTGCAATTTTGTCAAACTTGAAGCTTTCATCACCTTATGACAAAGTGTTTGCTACTTTCCTCTGATTCTGATCAGTTCTCATGTCACCGTGCAAGGCCGACGGGCTCGTACGGCGACTACGGTTAAGCGCTCTAATTATGGATTTGGGTGTATGTATTGAATTTTAGTGCTAGAACACCGATGGTCTCGTAGAGGGGCTACCCGGTATGATATTTAAGAAATGATTCAAGGTCGAACCAAATTCAAGTGGAAACATGCTTCTGTCGTCGCCAATTATTCCTCTCTCTGTCCTATCCCTTGTCGCCTTCGCGATTGCAGTGCCCTCTAGGACTCGCTCGGGTTCATACTCTTGTTCTGAATTCTCGGTTCCTCTCACCGTCTCAGCGAGTACCGTGAAGCTGAATTTGACTGCGCCTCAAAATCAGATCGAACTCACCGGTCTCGTCGCTGAGCTCTCCCATCTGAACGCGACGATCGGAAACGAAGTGACGGTCGGACCTGCTACCGTCAACGCGACCTATGATATCTGGTCGCAACTTTGTGTGCCCGATGATTTTGCGCCAGACGGCATCTTGGAATTTGCTATTCATGGGTGAGTGATTACCTTAGTGTATTTCTACTAGTAGTATCGTAGCCACTGATGCGATGAAATCTTGATGCAGTCTCGGTTTTGATCATTCCTACTGGAACTTCAAGAACGGATCGCAATACAATTACGCAGAAGCTGCACTAGAGGCAGGACATGCGATCTTTTTATATGACAGACTGAGTTAGTATGCAATGTTTGGGTATAGCCTTTTTGTGTCGTTGACCATCAATAACTCCAGGCACTGGAAAATCGAGCAAGGCTGATGGAATTCAAGAAGCCCAACTTGGTACTGAAACCGCCATCGCTACTGGGCTTGTAGACTATCTTCGAACCAAACTGTCCTTTGGTAAGATTGTTGGGCTCGGTCATTCGTACGGAAGGTAAATGCTGTTGCCTATCGAAATCTACAAGATCTTTTTGAAAGATTGACGTGCTTTTTTAATCAGTGTACAAATGCTTTCTTTGGCTGCGGAGCATGGAAACTTATTCGATGCGACTGTCTTGACTGGCTTTTCTGCCTTTGCGGGAGGACTGCCGACAACGTTTGCCTCCTTTGACCTAAAAATTGCATCGGAAGTTGATCCAGAGAAATATGGTAAAATTCTTTTCTCAAATGATGTCAAGATCCGAACTCAACGCTGGACTGATTATTATTATTTTTTTTTTTTTTTGCGACTTGAAGGGAGTTTGGAATCGTCCTATACGATCACGGAAGATGCAACGAACGAACAACTAGTGTTCTTCGCTTATCCCGGTTTTGATCCTAGTACGTTCTGTCTGATACTCCACTTTTCACGTCATTGATAAATAAAATCGTCTATCAGAAATTTTCGAGGAAACGATCAAGATCAAATCGACTATCACGGTTGGACAAGTTTTGACCATAAGTAACGGATTCCAACTCGCACAGAATTACACAAACCCCGTAGCCGTCGTCACAGGAGAGAACGACATGTGAGTAATTTGCAAGGATCTTCTTCGCGTCTCAACGTTGATTCATGTCCTTCTTCAGCGGATTTTGTGGTGGCGATTGCAACACACCTGTCGGTGGTGCTCCAAACGTCCTTGCGACTGTTAGTGGACTGTTCCCCGCCGCGAGCAACTTCTCGGTGTATATTCCTGAGAACACGGGTCATGGTCTTAACATGCACCTGACGGCACCAGAGACATATCGCTTCATCCAACAATGGATCAAAGAGGTACTCTGAAACACATAAGTTTTACTTTTTTAATATCATATATGAATTTACATTATATGGAATATATATTTTTCTGAGACAAGACCATAAACAAAGTGACGGGGAGTCTTATCGATGATTGAATCGATTGCGTCCTGGGCAAGGAGAAGACTAGGGCACCAAAACACACCAAAGGATCTTTGGATGCTATGGCTGCCGCTGTCAGTGCTGTTACCATGGTTATTGGTCAGTTACTGAGCCTTGAGTGTGACTAGCTCGATACGAGTCCATAGTGCTCACCAAACACTTCCAAAACAGTCGCCAATCCTATTGCGCCGAAAGGATATGCCATCAATAAGTTGGGTCCACAAAACACTCGAGAAGCAGATCCCATCATGTATTCATCAGCTAATGACTTGAGGAAGAGAGATAGTCAAACATTGGCGAAAACTATTTGAACCTTTGCTTTGGCTATGACTCAGAGCAGAGCGGATCCCACAACCAATCCGCCGAAATTCAGTCCGAAAGAAAATAAGAGACAAAACAAGGGTCCGCGCTCAGTGTAATTGACTATAGCTACTTGTGGTACCGGTGGTACCGTTGTGATAAAGGCACTTCTTGTACACTGAGAGAAGTAAACCAGCCCATTAACGAAAATGATCAGTACGATACTAATCAGAAATCAAAAATGTCCATTCACTACAATAGTGATGGCAGAGATTCTGGCAGTCAAACGATCTTTCTGAGTAATAATGGAGCAGATGGCCCACAAGCGTTCGATATCGGTATAGCCGTAAATAATAACACACAAAAAACCGGAAGAGAAGTCGTAGCAGAAGAGGTCTGTCTTCATGGTCAAGCTTCCAGTGTTCTGGCATCTGAGGTTTTGAGGTAGGGTTCGGCGGAGAGCAATGACAGCCAGGAGTCTGAATTTGATGCTCGCACTGCAGAGAAAGGGGTGTATGTTCCTTGACTCATTTCCGAGCGAGAAAGGTGGTGATAGGATTGTCCCATTTACTCTAGTCATAGTAATGATTTTCATTTATATAGTTCTCTTAACGTCATTCTTAGGTTAGCAGGAAGGAGGTTGAGCTCCCAAATATAACTCCGGATGTCTGAAGGAACTGTCGTGTTGCAACCATCGCGAGGCAAACCTTGTCCTATCTATCAAATTTATTATTCATCCTCCTTGTAGGTGTCGAGACTACCGTATCTCTGAGGTGACAGATTACTGAGTCAATGATATCTGAAATTGGCGGTGCTATCCTATGTTTCGTATTTTATCATGGAGGAAGAGGGGAGGAGGGATCAGCATCATGGGTGACTGGATGAGGGACCGAGGCCCGCTACATATGTTTGCCGGATTCTGAGAAATTCCCCGTTTGACGAGTTAATATACTGTATGATTTCGATCAATTCGCGTGTCACGCGTCACGCACCATTTTCAAAAACCCCGCCATTATTTTTCTTTCGACTTTTTGGATTTTCTGAAATTTATCAAAACCGAAAAAATGACCACTTTTGAGCGAATTGATCGAAATCGTACAGTAAAGGAAATGCTCACAAGACTTGAGTCTTGACTGATTGAATGGAAGTGGTAATCATGGATATCGGTATCTCTAGTCTTGTTAGTTCGTCTACCACCAAAAGCACTTGGGGTCACGGTCCGTTGTGGGCCGCTAAAAGTTCTCTGGTACCAAGGCACGTATCAAGGCAGATTGTACCATCAATGGTTTCTTGGTGTACGGAGAGACGTGATGTAGGTATATGACCAGTGACTGGTGACTAGCGACTCCGCGTCATGAAAACGGTGACCTCTGATCTCAACATGATCGCATAGTAAGTAGTTCGGCCCTTGCAGAAGCCAAGTTATACCGAAGGTAAGGGGACTCGTCCATACGGGTTCAGACCGATTCGGTAGATCACAGTCCCACGAATAAGAGAATCGTACATGCCTTGCGAAAGCGACGGGCCTCTTCTTACTACCATTGAGACGACCAAAATAGCACGTAGTGACGACTGAGAATGACGGTTGTAGAGTGTGTGGATGAAGTCATCGCCACGCGTGGCAGATAAGCCAGCATCTTACTCTTGTCGAGCAGTCCCATTTAAATCAGTAACGCCGTTTTCCGAACGAATAACGTCATTACATCACACGGCATCTGGAGCATGTCTACCTTCCAAATGGAGCTGCATTGGGACACAGCGACTCCACTTTAGTAAGAACGAGCCCTCATTTCATTCCTTGATGATTCAGCTGTGCCAACTGGAAAGCTCCTTATGATCTTCACGTCTATTGGTACTGAAAGCTGCCGAGTTGTTCCTGTGTCGATATCTACAGTCGACCCTTGGTTGGCAGATGCAATAATTAGCTCACGATTCTCGATTTCTGAGCTCAAAAGCACATTGACAGACAAGCACATGAACCAAGTGATATACTTCGCCTGCCACTTGTCGAGCCGTAAGGCACAAGAAAGAAACCATAGCTTCCTACTTCTAGTGGTGATACTTGGTAGCAAAAGGACGCGCCATCTCCCACGCAGCATCAACTGCCTCTACTACCTCATCTGCTGTATATCGTTTTTATCAGTCAAGTTTCTTCACCGTGAACAGCAGAAGAGTCTTACGCAAGGGGTCTTTGTCCAGGTCGCTCATGTTCTAGGACGATGGTATGAGCAAACTAGGAGATAATCAAGAATAGTGAAAAAAAAAAAAGATAGTACCTCTTCCATATGGTGCACGCTGGAGGCCCCGATGATAATAGTATCCCCATATTCACGTTTTAACGCACTGTGGTGTGAGATCCAACGTAGAGCGATCTCGGTCAAAGTGAGGCTATGTTTGTCTGTGACAGCTCGGATTGAGGCGAGAGCAGCAAAGTAAGCATCGTTCCAGTATCTAGTGATTCAAATGGATAGTATAGGCTTTGTTCAATGTAAATTGATTTCTCTCGGCATACCTGTCTCTGTAGTTCTGGGATAGAAAAAGCGAGGTTGTTGGACAGTGTAATGACGTTTTCGTAAGATGGAAAAGCATACCCTTCCTTGTCCGGTGTTTTGATCGAACCTGGATCCAGCGTCCGCTTCGACTTCGTTTTCTCTCGTGCCGTATCTGCCAGTGAAAAACCCGCCGCCCACTAGTACTCGTCATCAGAGATAGTCCACATCGAAGTAAGAACGAACGAGGTACTTGAATCACTTACGAGGATTGAAGGTATAGGAACTGATCCCAAATTTCCTCAGGCACGGAATCAGTTCCGGCTCTGCCGCACGATGAATAGCGTTGTAGATCCCTTGGTACACGGTCGGCATGATGTATCCGTTAGCTTTGCAGATTCCAACCATTTCGGCAACCTCCCACCTATGTATAGTGAAAAAGACAAGATTATTAGGAACAAGAATGCAAAAGAATATTTTGCTACATGGCTGAGATAATTCGATCCAAAAAAGAAAAAGAAAGAGTTCAAAGACTTAGGGAACGTGAACGTACGCCATGAAATTGCTGATACCGAATCTTTTGAAGTAGCCTTCTTTGTATAGGTCGTTGACGGCTTTCATGGTTACTTCGTATGGAACGGTTCGATCGGGGTTGTGAAGGTACCATAGGTCAAGACAGCTAAGATAGAAGAATGAGCAATGTTAATTTCTGTTCGGGGAAAGAATCATCTCTTTAATAACAAAGCATACTCCGTGTTGAGGGCTTTTAGAGAGATAAGCATATGTTTCTTCATGTCCTGTGATAAGAATGTCCAAGTTTAGCACTAGCTGACCCAAATAAATCAATATATAAGTGCACATCGTAGTTATGGGTGATTTCCTGTACTGGTCTGTCGACACGAGATCCGCGTTGCTGTCCAGAGTGACCGTTTTGAGGCTGTGTTATGTAAGAGATTCGGAGACGTTATCCAGTTCGAGAATGTCAATCTCTGCTTGCAGCTGGATAAACTGAAGAAACGAACGTGGAATGCAGGCAACTTGGTAGAAATTATTAGTCCTTTCGTTCTCCAATCAATTTGTCCCATGATTTCTTCACTGGTGCCATCGCCGTAGTAGCGTGAGTTGTCAAATAGCTCACGATCGACCTATCAACAAGAACGGCTTATCAATAAAGACGGGGGACACGCACCTCTGCATGTCCATGTGCACGGAATACATCGATGATCTGCTCGAGTTGTTTGAGATTATGCACGCGGATTCCGGGTTTTCCTTCGAATCCAAAGGTCATCGCACCCTATCGAACGGTAATGCGGGATGTTGAATTGTGATTAGAGTAACTTGAAAAGAGAATAGGGTATAAACAACGTACTAAGACGACCTTGAGTGCACTTTTTTGTTCGAGGTTGTTGGATGCCATTGTAAGTGTAAGTTATTGAGAAACCACCTGTTTTTTGAAAAGAAGGATTGGTGTCGAGTGGATTTTCAACATCGCCTTATATATGTACGCACAACTGGGTTCTTACAAGATCTTGTTGCCGCAATGTGGAAGCTAGCCATAAGACCTTCGTAGCTTGATTTCTTAAACCCCCGACGGTGCATAGTTATAAATGGGAAAAGAGCAAGTGGATCAGTTTACTGAATTTGCAGTACAGAACGGTGTTTCTGGCTCTACAAAGGTTGATGACAAGGTGCCGACGGACTCAGTCAGCGCACATTCTTGATTAACGTTAGATGTCTCCACCGGAAGGTTCTTTCCACCGATAATGTATTGGTAACGAGGTCATAGCTTGCATGGGGCATTGTTGAGCTATCTACCTGTAACTTTGTCGCCAGTCACTCCCTTTTTCCCAAACACCAGCATTTCTCACACTTCCAACCTTGAACCAAGAAGGGGGGAAGAGCGTTTATGGAGACATTAAATGATCTCGAGCCCATCAAGCGATTAGTCATTGTCGTGATTATTTTCCGTCAACCAGCAGGTCCTGCCCAAAGTGAAGCGGGCTACTGCAAGCGTGTGGCAAGAGGCCTGGAATAGACCGATCAAACTGTTACCGGGCCGAGGAAGTCAGAGATCTGGTACGATGGCGAGCTCGGCATGTAAGAAGCGAGTTTCTCAGGAGTCAGATTGGTGACCACTGACCGGGGCGAAGAATAAAAGACGGCTGCGCTGGAAGGCTTGTCCACAAGTGTATGTGGACACCACGATACCTAATTATGACCAAGTTCTTGGTGAATTCTACAATCTTTTAACTTTGTCCTCATTTTGGTTGGTATTACACTCTTAATTTTGATTCCCTTCTGTGCGACAAACTTGATATGAATCGGGCATGATCATGATGTGGATGTGGAAAGTCGAGCATTTCCGGTGTTTTTCTTCAAAACTCATGGAGCTCTCCCCGGTATTTTGAAGGTGTATATCCAGGCATGAACATTACTGAATCTCAGAGTACTACACATATTCATTCACATCGTAGACAATGAATGTGTGGTTACCTTATAAGCAGTGTTGCATGCTTTACGCTCTCGTCCGCTCCAGTTAAATAGATCATTCAGTCGAAGGTAACACTTCCGGTTGGGATACCGTCCTTGACGGCCTGCCAAGACGCGCGAGAACTAATATCCTTCCACCAACTAGAGTTCGGAAAATATCAATCACCAGGGCCAATTGAGCAACAGATAGGATTACGATCATACGGGAGAAAACACCTACCGAGCAACGTTGGGTCCTTTACTCGTCATGAGATCGCTGCCTCCTTGTTCCAACATCGCTCCATAGACAATGTGGAATAGGTCAACCAATGTGATTTCCTAGAGGATTTACAAGCGTTAATGTCGCTTATGCAGGGAAGTAAGTTCAGGCGAATCTCACATCTCCGGCGAGATACTTTTGCTTGGACAAGATTCTCTCGTAACCGTCGAGCTTGTCTGAAAGAGCTTTAATTGCCGCATTATAAGTAGCCTCGTCCTTCGGTTCTTTTCGGAAGCTATTCACGTAGGAGGATAATCAGTTTTAGTGTCGCCTCGTAATGCATTGGAATCTCAAAATAAGAGAAAAAGACGATGACTTACAGTGGCTTAAGAACGGACTCGTATGCAGCTTTACTAGCATGCGGCTCAAAGTTGTTTTGTTCGACTGAAGCAGCTTGTTCAAACAAAGCGGAGGCTTTCACGTCTGAAGGAGACGGAGCGAGTTTGAGATCTTTGTTGGGGTATTTCGCTTCGAGGTATCGACAGATGGCACGAGACTCGTAAAGGATGAACCCATCGTCTTCCTTTAGACGACTTTTGAGTATAGTTTGACAGGTAGAGAGGAAACGATGGCTTACGATGTACGGGATTTGACCGAACGGGTGCTTTTCCAAGTAGGCGGGGGTCTTGTGTTCACCGTTGAAGACGTCGACGTCGATGAATTCATAGGGGATTTTCTTTTCCCAGAGAACGGTGGCTACACGCCTACCGCAGGTAGCTAAGGGTGAAGCGTAGAATTTGAGGACCATCGTATAGTTTGTGTTAGACTTGATGCTGTGACAAGTGAGGGGTGTTAATGAGTTGAAAGTCTGCCCTTCTTGCTCGCTTTTAAGGAGTGATTCTCTTACCGAAGAGAGCAAACTCCACGTCAAACCTTCACTAGTAGATTTATAACCAGTTCCTGATGACAATCCAGATCGTTATCTTTCAGGCCTCCTTTGTAAGTTGTGCATCGACAAAGCGTATTAAAATCTTCGTGATGACTCCGCTAAAATGACTGTTTTTCATGGTCTTGCTCAAATCTTTTCACGTCATAAGGCATAGTAGTTGTTTCTCAGCAAGATTTATCAGCTTTTTTCTCATGCGTCCTTCAATATCTCATCAGAAATGAGTCATAATTCTCATGGCAGTCGACTTTTCAATGTCTGTGAGCTGCACTACGAAGGAATTTTTTGCGTTGATTTTGATTTCACAGCCGTCGAAAAGTGAAGTGACTTTCTCCGCTTTCCTTATTCGCTTTGTAATTGACCATTTCTCCACATGGTCCGTCAGGTAACCACCTCGCAGGATTCTCCTTACTTCCCTTAATACTTTAAGTTCTCCGTTAATGGACTGCATTTACAACGGAAGAAATGGCCATTTTTTAAGCTTTACTGAATAGGTTTTATATTATTGGGGCCTCCGCATTTCCCGTTGCAAACGCGGTCCAACCTTGAAAAGAGTTTCAATTGTAACCGTTGGAATTTTGGCAATTTTATAAATTCGAAAACTTATAACTGGAGTAATTAATGTTTTTCTGTGCATTGCTGGGCAGATAAGTAGTGGATTTAGAGATTTCTGAACACTTATTTCAGCGGTATATAGAAGCCTAGGCTGTATGAGACAAGTAACAATTTTTTTCTTAGAGACTCGCCTCTCTAGAGCTCCTTGCATACCCTTTTGACAACACTCACCGATATCTTCATGGGCAACTCAGTTAGGGGTGCACAGGGACTCTGGAGAAGCCTTTGGGGTGAAAATTGTTTATTCATCCCTCCTACAGTGACTCTTGTATACTGTGATAAGCATCTAGAAATTTCTATATTCTTCTAGTTCAGTAGGTGAATATCCGAATTTTCTACATGATGCTGGGCTGTACTAGTGACTACAAAAATTCCAACACAAGAATCGTAAAGGCTTGTTGGGCATGTCAAATTTTCGTTGGCACGAGATTAGATCTGCCAAGAGACTTTAGCAAGTTCTTAAGCTCAATCAAATAGTAGGACATACTTAGCAAGTGGGGGTGTTACGACATCTTGCAACAGATGAGATATATTGATCGCAGTGAGTGTCATTCTCATTCATCAGTCCTGATCGGAGCGCCACCCTGGATTCATGGGCTCTATATTCTGATGGTAGCTTGTTAGTTCCTGTGCATCACGAGATATTTTATGTCTTTATGACTTGAAGACTCGTCATCAGCTATTTCTCACCCCTCTACCTCCAAGTAACGGTAGTCGCATACTCCTGCAGTCCTTGGATTGCACACAAGAGAACCTCGTACGTTTGACAGTTTGACGCTATGCAAATGGGGTCCATACTGACACAAGTTTTCAGTGGAGTCATGGCGGAGATAACGTTTACGGACGATCCATTTGCCCCGCTTTCTGACTGTGCTTTCAGCTGTGTAAAGCGGACGGCTCGTGTTAGACAATGTGACGGGCGAGTATTCTTATGCACTCTGATCTGCTTTCCATTCCGATATTCCAACCCAAGAGGCCTTGAATCTCTCCCACAGCGGCATAGCTATGTCCACTTGGTCTGTACTCGTTTGCTCGTGCTAACAAGTTTTTTCATGGCCACAGAATCGATGATGCTGGTTGCATGTGCGGCGGTAGAGCTTTCACACTCAATTGTGTCGACGACACTTGTCAGTCATCTGACTTCTCGGATGTCTCAGACTCCTTCGACGAGTTATGTTCATCTGGTAAGTAGCATATTTGGCTCACCAATAGATTCTCATTGTCTGATTTGTATTTCAAATATCCAAGTAATCACTATTACCTCTTCCTCACAGGGTAAGAGCTATTGTTTTTTGTTTTCGGTCAGCTTCGATTGCCCGAATTTACTTCTTCCAGAACGTCCCTCAAATTTCAATACGATCCTAACGATCCTTTCCCATGCACTCAACTCAATAACGTCGGGGACTTCACCCAGTCACCCAGTCGTCACAAGCACTTTCATTATCACCAGTTCCAGTGCCATTACGACTTCAATTCGACCATCATCGTCTCCTTCGACAGGTGGGAGTTCCTCTTCTGTCGGAACCAGTCCCTCTTCAACCATCACAGAATCCACTTCTGTCGCTTTCACGTCGAGCGCAACCAACAGTTCGAGCTCTCATTCCACCTCTACGGCACCCATTTTGGCAGGGAGTCTGATAGGGGGAATTGTGGCTTTCATGATCATCACACTGTTGGGATGGTTATGTTATCGTCGTAAAAGACTGAATCAGACTCGGGCTTCCCCATTTCCCTTTGATCTCAACTCAGGTAACCGTTCGAGCTGTTCCACCACCCACTCGGATTCTATTCCAAAACCCGACTTAGATCTCGTCGCACCAGGTGGCTCTGATGTCTCTGTTTCTACAGAGACCAATTTAAATCCCAGAGATGTTGCAGACCAGCCGCAGTCTCCCGGATCTTCCGATGTGCCTTTGCTTTCCGTCCCTCAAAGGCAACGGGGAAGAGTGGGTAGTTCAAAGAAAAAGATGAATTATCGCAAAGACGGTGCTCAAAGAGCAAAGAGAAGAGGTGACACCTCGATTGATTATCCACCAGCTTATCAACCTTAAGGGTTAAAGACTAGAACTTTCTCTCGGACAAGAGAAGAGACGTTTCTTTAGTACATAGCTACTTGAATTTAGGCGAGATTTGTATTAGTCGATTACAGTTGACTCATGATTGGCCGCACCCATGAGGCAAACAATCTAGTTAGAAATCGTAAATCGCTTATTATCCTGAAGTTCGAACTGCGCGAAAGGTCACTATAATTATCTAGATTCACTAGATAAGTTGCTTGTGAAAACGCGGAACTGAAGCAAAAGAATCATCGTCTACTATCTAGCTTTAATCAGCAACAAAAATCTTTATAGAACTGACTCGAGGTATGAACAATCAACTAAATCAATATCACCGTGTGCCAGTCAATCAAGACGGGATGACAAGATAATTAATCGATGATTAATGCAGACACCTTCTATCATTTTGACGGACGGTAAGTGTTTCATTAGAGTGACGAGGGTGTGAAGTCCTTGTAAACATCTTTTTTTTGCAAGGTTATTCGATCATTTAGTTCTGGCTATTATAGAGGTAAGCCGAGTGGTTTAAGGCACTAGTGGAGCCGCTAGACCTTCGGTTGGGATCAAAAAAGGAACTCCAGGTCTGGTAAGAGTGGGGTTTGAACCCACGCGGAAATCATCCAGTGGGAATCTAAACTTAATCGCTTAAATCCACCGCCTTAACCACTCGGCCATCTTACCTCCTAACTTTAAGCAACATCATTCAGGGTATGTCCAGATACAATTGCTTGAGGTACAACATCATCATCCAGGGCGCAATGTTATTACGCTTCTCAGCCCTGGTACCTCTTAAGCTTCTCTACTCTATGTACATATTCATGACTTCAGGAACCAAAACAATCTCATTGACACGTAATTCAGTCCAGAAGTGAGGGAGGATACGGCCGTTTCCGACAAAGCCAAAATACCCTTGTTCTGCTTACCTCAAAAAGAATCTCGTACGAGAGCTATCACACCGAAGTAAGAATGGATATCTCTTCATTAGTATTGGTCGTATCACCATAAAACGTACAGTGAATACGCTATCCCGTACTGAAAGGCCTAGCCAACATTGCCACACTTCGCCTTGATGCTCCGAAGCCCTGTCACAAGCACAAAGACGTTAATGTTCCCGAACAATGTCATCTAAGATCTGGTAGACCTTGCTGGGTCTACAGACAAGCTCGAACGACGTATGCATGGACTCTAACAGCCAGGAACACCCTCGACTGGTCCCAGACTTCCCCAGCCCATGCTCGTTGACTCAATGAATTCGGTTTGTGATGAGTATGTACCTTTATTCTCCTTAATACCGAGACGAAATGAAGTGGAGAACCTTCAGCTCCGGCAGCCTAGTCCTCGTACTCTTCAGCTTCCGATTGTGCCTGAGGCGAGTAACGAGAATTCGATGGTCCAGCCTGAGCCGTAGAAGACGATTCGATTTGCTGAGTCCGAGCCTGGCGAGGGCGCCTTGGTTTAGGAACATATCCGTGAATACGCTTTCGATGTCTTGTTAGTGAACCGGGATCGACAGTCGTGAAGTCGCATTCTGGACAACGACTTGTTTTACTCCTTGTGCTAGAGAATGGCGACAAGCGGAACGAAGGTACGTTGACTGTCAGAGGTTAAAACCTAAGTGAAAGATTACTTCGTACTCACTGAGTGCGTATGTGGGTCTCCACATTGGATTTTTGCAAGTTTTCAAAGCCGCAATCAGGATATGGACACCGATGCATTCTGTATATGGAACATTTGAGCAGTCTGATTTTATAAAAATCAAAAGGACACGCACAACTTGTCTTTGTCTTGAGAATGCATCTTCATATGTCGTGGCATATCTGTTTTGTTGGCAATGACAACACCGCAGACCGTGCATACAGCCGAATTATCCGCGTCCTCGCTACGTTTCTACCGTTCATGGATGACATACGACGGTGCAGGTTTAGCCCCAAGTCCGATTTATCCAGAGTGAGTAGGGGAAGAAAATGCTCACGGTACGGGGCATCGCTGAAGGAAATAACGGTGTACTGGAAGAGTCGCAAACGTGATGGAAGAGGAAAGAAAGAGCGCCGAGGGGTAAGGGGCCACTCAGTTATTTGTGATCAACAAAGGAAGAAGGTTTTTACAGAATTGATATTCGCTTGTAGTCAGAATCCGACCTCGGAGCATGAAGATAACTAACTGTGCATGTTCCCCAAAATTGCAGTATTTTCCCGACGCTTCGTGCGATATCCTGCTTGGTCCTGCAACGTGTGGTTACATTTCGCTTAGGAAAAATGCCGGTGGAAGGTACTTACATTAGGCCCCCTCACATGGTCAACTCACTGATTTCCTGCGGACCTAAGCCTGAGCTTCGTACCATCTGGCAAACCCCTCTTGATATGTATTCACATGGTCGAATTTCATTATTGTCAGGAACAAGGGCTCCCATTACCGCCTTGTAAACCGACCTGATGAGGTCCATGAAATTGCATAGCATTGACTCGTGCGACTTGCAAGAAAGCCAAGATCCATGCTGGGCTGCCTCGGCCCACGGTGTAGACCCTTCGAGACAAGTCCCTTGGTGACGTAGTGCCATTCATGATGCATGATCACCCAAACCTCGTGTAAGCAATACCGGTCGAGACGCACTCGATTAAATCATGCTCAACTAACGGTCGAAATACGGCCAAGAAACATTAGACAACCGGTGACTCAGAACGCTTAAATGGGCGAATGACGTTAGAACTGAACATCTTTCAAGATCGATTACGGACGTATTTCCAAAGATGTGTCCAACTTCTTATTCAGGAGTCAGAGACGTTCACGAAGCTGCAGAAGTAGAACAACAAATGGTTTTTTTTTTGTGTCATTGCTAGCGAGGGAACTAGTTGGGGTAACGACTGAACATTCTCGAACTAATTCTTGCTTATACGAACAGGATAATTCACATTCATGAGAATGGCAACAATTTCTTCGGTGAATCATAGCCCTATCTATTCTGATTTGTTATACAGCTGTTCCAAAACTGTGTGATACTTTTCCTCTACAAGAGCTCGTCGGATGTTTCCCTTGGATTCAGTCCTAGGGAGAGACCCTAGAGGTATCAACACAATCATTTCTGGTCCGGAGATGCGCTCAGTCTCATATCGATCCTTCTGTAAGTCTGCTATTCTTTCAAAGATCACGTTTCTGAGCTGCGACTCCTGTGAAACGATTGCAGTCGTTGTGTGGAGGGCTTCAACGAACAACGCCGGTTTGGGTCGATGTTTTCCAACGACCACGCAGTCGGAAATCGAGTCCTTGCATGACCTACGCACTTCATCTTCGATTGTGCTACTCATGGATAAAAGTCAGTAAACAGGAGAAAACGGCGCCTGGTTGAAGAATGTTACCGTGTATCACACCTGGCTGCGTTTTCCATTTTGATCCAATCGTCGTCCCGTCCACAATTGAGATAATATCCGGATTGGATCTCTCTGAACAGATCTCCAGTATGAAACAGACCATCCGGGCTGCAAAGGGATGGATGAGGACAACCCAAGGATTCGGATAAAATGACGAGTTCCTTGACTCCGTCATCCAGAGAGCCCTCACTTGATCCAGAGCTAATAGGATCGAAGCGACATTGAACACCCTGAACTGGACGAAGGCCGTTGTGAGAAGAGAATCGCGTTCCTTCCGAGATCATCATAGGACCTCCGCATTCTGTACTAGCATATACATTCTGAAGTCCATGGTCATTTTAAGTTCGATATTATCGTGAGATCTAAGCTTCGAACTTACAACAATGTTGATTCCATTCGTACGAGCCCACTGCTCATCTTCAGGTGGAATACTTCCCCCACCGTACGATACAGCATCTAATTGTATCAACATATTTCGAATCCTTTCTTCTGCTCGCGCTCGTCGTAATATACGTGAAAGCGAAGCAGGAAATAGAGTGATTTGGGTTATTCCTGTCTCAGGTATCGATTCTATTAACTCAAAAGGATTGTTCGACACATTGAGAGGTTGGACCAGAGAATGTCCTCCTGCTATTATTCGAATGGTTCCTACGAAGGAATATGTCAACTTGAATGAAGAGACCTTATGATTGACGAAGATACCAAAAAATTGTGCTGCATGACATACGCTGCCCCTATCAAATTTGAAGTGCAAAGGTTCAAGATTCGGAGTCAGAAAGCCGAAGTTACCACTTACATCCAGGAATACACTTTATTACTTCCTGATAACGTGTCGCCACTAGTGTTCAACATATTCACCGCTCTCTTTATCATACCATGTATCCAAAGGTGATTTCCCGGTATAATTTTCGGCATTCCAGACGTAGATCCGCTTGTGTGAAAGTATATGGCGGTATCGTCAGCTCGGACATGGGTCGGAAGATCAGGAAGACGATTCCCGACAGCTTGAGAACGATCAGGAATGGAAAGAAGGGCAGGGTAATTGGGAATGTTTAAGCGCGCAGACAACTCTAAAGCTTTGGCTTCAAAGGACGGAGCGTGAATTATTGCTTTGGAACAAGAGCCTCGCAACAATGAGATGATGAATGTAGCTGTTGGAACAATGGTCAGCGGTTGTGGAATATATCCTGCCCTCATAACTCCATAGATATGAAGTACATCGATGTACGCATGTCCTGGTAAACTGCAGTACCTCTGTCAATCTAGGATTTTCCAGAAACCATTTGGAGAAACACCTACCAAAATGTAATCACAGACCCAGGATAAACTTCAGCTTGATGCAAAACGCCTCTCCAATATTGAGCAAAAAGCTCGACATCTTGAATGAAGTCAGAATACGTGATGTACTTCCATTCATGAGAGTTGGTCATCGTTGGACTGTCCCGCGCTTCTTGACTATCAGAGCTGAGAGGTATCTTGAAAGCTACCCGAGAAGAATGTTTGTTCACCGAATCATACAGGTTCGTCAATGGAGTGCTACCGGTGAAACTCATCAAATCACCGAGAGGGGGGCGTTAGGATGAAATGAGTGTAAGCTGAAGAACGACACTGGCGGTACAGAAGTCGAAGTTGACGTTGGCGCTACTCATCCGTATTCTGGAGCACTTTAAAACCGTCCTTGCTGTATATGATCATCGAAGTTAGTCAAATTGTTCTAATCAGAAGATGAGGGATTTAGCGGGGTCGGCGGTGAATGGGGTTGATAATAAGGCCCGAGGAGCATCACGATGGTGAATGTCACTAGTAGAGAATCATTCATGTACGGTGCGAGCCTTCCGTCCTTTTGAGCTGAGAAGATGATCATTCGGAGCGTGGATCTAACCAACGAACGTTCTGCAGTCACTCAACTATAAGATCAGCAAAAGACTCGGACACATGATCATGTTGTTTATAATACATTATTCTATAGGTGTCTTCTGCCAGTCCCATGCACAAGCTATTATCATATTTACTTTGCTACTGCCGACTGCATTCGTTGTTAATGTTCGTGGAGAGAAAGTTTGGTTTAAAAATACATACAGAGGGAAGAGGCTTATTATGTAGTACCTTGACGAGATAGACAGAGAAACAAAAATAACGAGCCAGAGAAAACAAGACAAGGTGGACAGAGAGATGTAGGAGAGGAGTGATGACGAGAACAAAAAAAAAAGGAATAAAGCGGATGAAGACAAGCATTAAACGTTCAACGTAAAGCAGCTGAGAAAACACAGCCAAAAAGGACTAGGCAAAAAACTTTGTAAAGTATAGGTATCGTACGCGGTATCTGTAAGTAAGTAAATCCGTGACCTTTGTTGCGCATGAACATAGACGCATATACGCGCGAGGTGATCTGTCCTCCGTTTTCCGTCAACGCATAGATGGAGTGGATTCCAAGGAGGCCAGAAGGAAGAATGAGCCGGCAAGTTAAGTTCGACTACTACTATACGAGGAAGCATGGTTGTTGGTGAGGATTGAGTAGCGATGATGAGTACTGGTGGGGCGAGAGAAGGATGAGAGTGAGGAATACAAGTTTGTGCGCAGTGCGGAGGAAGGTCGTCTAGAGAGCACGGACGGGTTTGCCGAGCCCAACGAGTATTATACAATTCGGGAAAAAAAGAGAAACAACGGCAATAAGGGCACCAACCCCACAAAAAGAAATGGAGGTATTTTTTGTTTGTTTTTTTGAAACTGAAATGCCCACTCAGAGCTGCCCAGCCTCCATGAATGACACGGCGGTAGGAGACTTTGACGTAGGCGCGCTCATTCTCCTTCTCTTCTCCGCCAAACCCATCTCATTTCCAGCACCAGCAGTACCACTCATCAACGCCTTCTGCACCAACGTCTGAGCCGATTTCCCTGGTACACTTCCATACATCATCACTGGTGAGGCCCCGATGTTGGACAGAAACGCGTTGGACGGAGCACTGCCGACTATAGGCGAAGCATTTGCAGAGCCAGCTTCAGATCCTGTTTCCGAACGCGGTATCGACATAGGGTTGTTCGAGTAGAAGTTCTTTCGTTGAGAATGATGAGAAGAATAATCCGATTCATCCTCGTCATCCGCCAGCGCTTCCTCGTGATCTATCGTTGACATAGGTCTCGACACAGCTGCTGAATTTGAATTGGACGAACCAGAATCCTCAAACTCGAATTCTCCTATAACGTCTCTATCCCTGTTAAGCAACGCCCTCTTCGCGTGCTGACTCTCTAGGGTCTGAGAAGCTAATCTCTTGAAGGAAGGTCTACGCATATGACCATCGTCGGAATTGTGACCATCCAGTGACGAAGATGATTCACGGGAAAAGGAGGAAGCTGAAGGGGATTGAGATTAGAAGACAGCACCCATAAGGGGAGAGGAGACATTACCGGTAGTGTTCATCGCCGTGTTGTTGCTTTGCGGCGGAGGCGACATGCTCGAGTTCTCTGAAGGCGATCCAACAGATGTCGCAGCCTTAGCCTTCTTCGTCCGCGGTACGAGATTTAGGTGGGTAGGTGCTTTCCTAGCGAGGACAGCAGCTTCGTAGGAACGTAAATCCTCCGTGTTGTGAAGGGTACCACCGGATGGATTGTTGTTGGCCGCTCCACCAGTTTCTCCACCGGGAGGAAGAACCTGAGAGGTTCCAGGATGTGATCTTGATGCGTTAGGTGCATAGGCTTTATCACCGGGTGTAGGTGCATATCCTCCGTAATAACCAGTCGTTTGGGACTCGTCCAAAGGCGTAGGTGTCTTCGCGCTAGGTAAACTTGACACTCGTTGTCTCCTATAGCCACTAGGCGGACCATGGAGACCTGGCGATAGCATATGTACGTCTAAAGATGTAGAGTCAGTACTCAAAACGTCCCGAAAATGGGTAAGGGTCTATACCTCTATCTCTATCCCTTCCCTCCCTTGGAGACGTCGGCGCCAAAATGCCGCCTCCTGGTCCAGACAAGGGTGTCCTCATATAAGCCTTCCAAAAGTCCTTCAGCTCCTTCGTCTCCTGTTCCCTCGACCCAGGTGTCATCATTCCATACGCCATAGACACGGAAGGGTATCCATGGCCCGTGCTCGGCCTTACATGCTGAGGATGTGCAAAACCTCCTGCTCCTCCCGCTCCCGCTGCTGCGCCTCCTTGTTGCTGATGATTTCCTTGTCCCTGAGCACCGTGCTGTTGCTGTTGTTGTTGTTGCTGCTGATGTTGTTGAGCAGCGACGTGTGCTTGAGCTTGAGCATGTAATTGTTGGAGTTTATCGGGCATCGGTGTCGCGTTTGGATCGCTTGAATGATCAATCATCGACCCGAAGTTCTGCATTCCCTCCGGTCCAAGCTGATCCATCATACTGAAAAAGGGAGCGCCGTCGGATTGAATACCTGCTAAGACGGCAGGGTCTTCCAACGACATTAGACCAAAGGCACTGTGGAAGCCACCTTCACCATGAGAGGTACCCGGTCTGGATCCAGCGCCCGGGTCATTATTGGGCGGTGAGCCAGAGTGACGACCGTTGAGAGAATATGATGCTGCGTTGTCCTAAAAAAAACAAGTGGTCAGTTCGCTCCGTGCATTCCGAGGTGATAGATAACGGTGAAAGCCGGCAAGTGCCTGACGGGAGACGGGCAGGATGACGACTTGTCGATGACGGGAGTAAGTGACCGTCGTCATCGAATGTCTGGTCCTATGACGTCTGTCCGATACAGGGACCACGACGTCATATCGCACAGCGCCATCATTCCAGCGAATAGCGCTCGGGGTATGACGCATACACGGACAGAAAAGGAGAAAAAGTAAAAATGAGATTTAGAGCAAAAGACTCACCAAAGGTAAATGGACATTTGAACTTGTCGCACTACTCGGCATCGAACCCGACTCGCCGCTTCCGGATACATCACTAAACTCGCCCGACAACCTTCTCTCCCTTTGCAATCCATGTCCATGTCCATAGACTGGGTGCATATACGTCGGCCTCGAGTGACTTGAATGATAACTCTCCGGTTCCGTCGACCAGCCATTAACTGAGCCTAATGATCCAATGCTCCAATTTGTTGTTGGTGAAGTTGAGTGACTTGAGTGAGGCCGCGCGGGTTCTCCGTGATGTTGCTGATGATGACTCGAATACCCATGTCCAATTGAACCCCTCCTCATCAACTCAGCCTGTTGAGCTCTATACTTGTTCGCATAATCATCCAACCCGCCGCTATCCAATCCATTAACCCCTGCTCCTGAGCCTGCTCCATAGACAGAGGGGAACGAAAATTGGCTTGGAGTAAAAATCTCCCCATTCGCATTTGAGGATCCTGCACCATTGGCAGCGGCCAAAAAGTCTTCTCCAGTCCCTGTCGCACCCGGTTCGGACGCAGCCGCCGCTGCAGCTACAGCAGACGCGTTTTGTTGATAGAGTGGAAGGCCGTTTGCATTTCGTGGGCCAACACCGTTACCAGCTGCCAAACCTGAGGTCGCCCCGGGTGGTAAAAGCGGCATGCCTCCCAAAGCACCGATCGTCGTCAACGGCGGGCCGTTGAGTCCACCAAGGCCGTTAACTCCTACGCCAGGTACGTGCCCTAATCCACCTAAGGAGGGTACAATCCCGGGGTTTAACATTCCGTTGACGCCTAGGTTATTGAGACCCATTCCATTGATACCCGCCAAACCGCCGAGAGCGCCTATAGAACCCAGTGATGAGGCGAGAGGATTGTTCCCAGTGGGACGAGGGTTGTGTCCGGGTCCGATGGGGGCGGTTTGGCGATGAAACTTGACGAATGTGCATCGACATTTCCGTTGGACACATTTAGCTGTGAGATAAGACCATGAGCTCGAGCAACGGAGTACCCTGCGTAGCTAGAGACTCACCACATGGATTACACCCATCGCAGGGTAAACTACTTTGTACACATTGATCACAAGCCTGCTTCGATGTTGTTGCTCGTGTCGCAGAAGCTGAGCCTTTTCGCCTCGAATTTCCAGCGTTGTTTAATGGTTTTTCGCCAGCGTGGCATTTGTTGACGTGTCGTGAGAGGAGGTCGCTAGATAGGCGAGGAGAAAGAACGCAGTCAGAAATTGGGAAAAGGTTACACTAAGCGATCGTAGGCCAACCTCCTCGCAAATTGGTCACCGCAGTGTTGACACTTGTACGGTCTGTCGCCAGTATCTGGTACACATTTGAGTTTAGCGAAGAATCCAAGCCGATTAAACACCGGGAAGATTGAGGAAAAAAGACAAGAAGACAAAAGAAGATTGGGGGCATGACTCAAATCATCTGTCATCGACATCGACGCCGCGGCGGCAGAAACGACACTCAATTCAGCGTAATCCAACTCGCGCCACCGACCGACAGTCCATGCAAGCCACCGACGGGGAGATGGTCAACGGAAAGCGTTGTCTCTGTCATCATACGCTAGAGAGTGTTCGAATGGGCATTCGAGTGAGACCCCACTTTGCCCCACATACAGTCCAGCTCCTCACACACACCGCCCCACATAACAACCAGCTCCAATTCCAAGAGTCTCCAACGCCGGAACAAAAAGAGATATAAACCTGCTTTTCATCCGCTCCCTTACTCCCAACCCACTATCCAGTCCCCATCGCCCGTCGCCGTCCCCCCCGTACCCTGTCCCTTCCATCCATATTATAACGAACGATACCAAATACCTCAACCAACCTCAACCAACGCAACCCGGCAAGAAAAAAGGAAAAGAAAAAGAGTCAAGAGCAGAAGTACTCACGCGAACGCATATGCCTTGCAACATGCTGAGGCCTTGTAAACGTAGCCTGGCAAACTGGACATTTATGGTCTCCTCCCATTTTGTCTACTTCAAAGGGTTAAAATCAAGTTGCGCGTAAGTCGGACCACTATCGTTGTACAGTTCCGCCGAACGTCGGTCGTGGTAGAAAAGGTTGGGGGGGTTGGAGGTAGAGATAGAATGATGGGGGTAAAAGGAGGTAATTTTCGTCGGGTTCGGAAGATGGGTAATTATTCCAACGATGTAGCAAGGGGGAGAGTGAAATCGAAATCTGATATCGCTGTAGGTCGTGTATTGATGGAAGAGACGAAGAGAAGATTTATTTGCAAAATGGCAATCGAGAAAGCGGACTATTGGATGCTCACCTTGAACGGAATTTATCACGATAACACTAAACAGCAAGTATGTGCAACTAGTATTTTGTTGCAAGTCGTGGAGAATGTGGTGGAATCAGACTAAACAAGTCGTTGCGTTACTCTTCTATCCGAAGCTGAGAGGAAGTGGGGCGTCTTGGTCTGTTTATTAATATTTAGTTATAACCCCCTCCCGATTTTCTACCCTGACGTCACCCCTCTCTTATTTTTTCGCTAATTTCTTATTCGCCCGGAAAGTGTGACGTCACACTTACTGCTTTAGACGAGTAAAGCTGTATGTTCCAAAAACAAAAAGCAAAAAACACAGGGTCTTTCAACGTAACAAAACGCGACATATTGGTACATCGTTCGAGTGTCAACCAAGCTGACCAGCGCTCCTTCCCCCAGCCTACAGCGACGCACGTAGGCGTACACCGTAGTCCTCTCCCTCCCAGAGACTCTTTTTCTTCCATCTTTCCCACTCCACGCTCTCCCTCCCAAACCAGGCATCTCCTTTCACAAGTTATTTTCCCTCGGCTACTGACGTCTTCAATTTACCCCCGTTTATTCACTGTTTACGAGAGATCGTGGCGGAGATCAATCCGCTGTCATACCCCATTCCAGTTGACATGATGCCAAATTTAAAATCAGACGCGAGCCCATCGTCGTTTTATTTTTTGCGTGTTTGGGAGAGGAAGCCGGCAAAACCAGTTATCCGTTAGCGCGACTTGCTCCAGAACATTTCCGGACGACTCACCTAGGTGCAGCAAGAGGAGTGAAAACCTCGGCTTCCGCTCTAGAAAGGATCTAGGTGTCAGTCCCCCTCAAATGTCAAACCGGCAACACAAAATGAAAAGAGAAAACTATTTAGAAAAAAGTAAAATCTCCGAGAATCCAGAGCTTCCGAGTTTAAGCCAACCGTAAAATCCGTCCGAGAAGGGCTTCGAAAGTCTTCGACACATAATTAAGAACCCTAGAGGTCAGAGGTCAAAGCCACAGTTATCGAGTCCGTGTGTATTGCTCGTATCTTGTTGGAGAGGTAGTTGATCCGAAAAAGGTACCCGGTAGCAAAAACTAGTCGCAGAGAAAGAGAAAGAGCGAACGCCGTCACTAGGGAAAAGAGAAAACCGGATGACCAACGAGAGCCCGAATGTCCGAGTCCGTCCATGTGCATACCCGACCGAAGAGGCAAAATCCAAAGCTTAGATCCAGAAATATCTGTTTTCGCTCCAGACTGCAAAACACCATTCCCGAAAACTCCTGAGCTTGCAACTAGGATTCCTTTTCACAATGCTCACCGACATCCTCGACTCACGGGACAACTCCAAGCCCAAAAATCTAGCCCACTATCGTCCATAATTTTCCCGCCTACCATTGACCCGCGTCACCATGGCGTCGAAGCCAACCCAACCTTAGCAGCTACTCCTTCCACCGAAGTATCTTTCGGAACAAAACTCCATCATCGTTAATTATATGAGCTTGTTTCAAATGTGGACCAAAAGCCTCCGAGAGCATATGCACACACTCAACGTGACTGCTTGTGTCCCCAAGACCACCCTAACCTCAAAAAGTCATCCCACATCGTGAACAAAAACGAGCAGTCCCCCCCAAGAAAAGCTGACAAAAAGTCGGTACCGGCGACCCTCTTCCATTCCTGGTTTTTCATCTCCGTCCTCCGTTTCTCCTCCTGCATCACAAATCATCCAGCAGAGCGACCAGGGTTACAACACACCAAATATGCCAACGCATCAGTGAACGACACGTACAACATGTCCGCAACCACGCGCTGTCGGCAGAAACACATCCCGGAGACGTGGTGACCTTTCGATATCGACTTTTGAAGAAACATAAAGGAATGAATGGATTTGGTCAAAGCTAGGAAACGAATGAATAACATACCGGTCCGCAGCACTAACCCTAACCCCATTTATCCATCAATGGGCGAAACTAACCTTAAAACGCGAGTCGGTAACCGAGTAGAAACACTTCCGTCTCTCTTCAACGATGAGCATCAAGTTCGTCCGTCATTATTAACGACATGAAGTGACGTTGAGCAAAAGAGCTTTGTGTTGCTAAATGAACTAATGAGAAAAACTAACGTTAATAAACTTCTGCGTGAATGACGATGAAAATCCATACCAAACTTGTGGATCTCTGTCAGAACGTGTCCAACCGGAATCAGTCATCTGCTCCTGCCCTCCATCTCCCAACTATTCCTCGACCAACCAGAATCTAGGGAACCGCCAAGCGCTATCGCCTTCCCTCTGTTCGCTCCCCATTGGGTCCCAAACATCATCCCAAACTCTCAGCGTCCCATAATACCTTCCCTTTTCAGCCAGAACTCTCTACCCAGAATATCCGAAGTAAACGAAATGCAAATTCTCTCGGGTAGACCCTTCTCCTCGTCTGATGCGGGAAAAAACCTGAAACCTTATCGGATTCGGTCCGTAGAAAGTTGTCCGAGTCCATATCGTCCGGCAGACCAATCACTGAACCAGATCTTCTAAAAGCCTTGATGGAAAGACCGTAGCGTCGTCCCAAAGATCCGAAGGTATCGTGTCATACCCATCATCTTGCAAACTAACACAAACTCGTGCTTCCCAAAGAAAAGAACCTCTCGCCATTATCAAATCGTACATACCCGTAGCAGTCAGACCCCGCAAACGTGTCTGAAGGCCCAGAGTAAAAACAACCCAGGACCCCGCGCGCAATCCAGGCGAGGACCGACACCGTACCAAGGAAGAGAGAGAAGAACTGGGGTTTTCCCTACAACGCGCCGACTAGCGACAACAGCCAATCCACGTTACGCAGTAGCGTTCATTCCACGTTAGCTCGGAACGTAAAATGAACATGACTGGAGCCCAGCAGGGAATAAGAGACGGGTGAGCAAAGCTCAACACCAGCATATGGAGAGGGACTACGGGTGCCCGAACTAGGGACACGGTATCCAGGTATAAAAAAAGAACGGGGCATAAAACTGAGATGATGATCCATGTATTTGTGGGTGGCGGCTGGCATGAGCAGCAAAAAGAGAACAGAAGGCGATGGAAACAGGAAATGGAAAAGTTAATCACGCAGCAGAAGTGTATCGGACGACGCTCGGCGCTAACTATCCATTCTGCACACATTGCAGCTGCTGACGAGAACGAATCTCCGATATCGCAAATAGTTGACAAGGAAAAGTTGACATCATCCACTACATCACCAGTTCGAACCGGGTAGTATCCGCAAATCGAAACGTTGAACAAGCCCGAAGCGGCCTAAGCATCCAGAAAATTCGTATTGCAGGAAACATTCATCCCGTGGAGTGGAACGTAGATATAACCATATGGTATCCTCTTGAGTTCGAAGTAGATAATCCAGGATTTCGGCAGAGTTGACCAGTCCCAAGAGAGAGGCACGACGCACAAGAATATACAAGAAAACCACCAGGCAAAAGGAGAGAAAGAACAAAAAGCGGAGAAGAATGAACAAGAATGAACGATACTCAACGGTGTGATATTGTCCACCCCAATGTATTTCATGTCCACCGGAACGTAGTGCTTGTTGGGTAACGTATAGGTTACAGATTGAATACCACTGTTGTCGGCGATGATTTGCTGAGCCATTTTGTAAAGAGTTGCCTGATGAGACGAGATCAAAGCATTAGCTAATTCGAACCAGAGGTGAGGTATAGACAAAGCATGAGCGAAAGAAGAGTAAAAAGTCAGATGGAAGTACGAAGGAAAGAAAGGATCATCACCACGGCCCCTCTTTTATATATCTGCTAATTTCACAGAAGGCTGTAGTGTCATTCTGGATTCTTTGTGCCGAACGCACACCTCCGCCCCACCAAAAGCCCCACCTTTACGGCTTCTGAGGATCCCTGATCCTTGCCAACAAAAAAAACCAGCCAATTAATCTCGTCTCGAGGCACAGAACGAAACATAGAAAGATCCCAGACGCGACCGATGCATATGAGGTAGAGTGAAGAGCAGATAACAAACGCAGAAGAAGGAGATTGACAAAACGCGAGCATGCAAGTTATATGTATCACCAAAGTATCCACACCCCAAAATACTATGAAATTTAATTGGCTGGCCCCGAGGTCGAGACTACCGAAAGGTGTGCTAAAATCAATTGCCCGAGCAAAGTTAGCATCATATCAGCTCCACCCAATATTTCGCGGCTTTGCGTGGCTCCCTCGGCACATCATGATCATGACCAAAGTCAAACGGGTAACCAAAGTCCCCTGGTTTCGACTGTCCTATTTCACCTAATCCATCTCCGTAAATGGCCAGTCTGTGTCGCAAATCCTTCATTCCCGAGTTGGGAAAGTCAAGTGAAGAAGACAGATAAAGTCCTCCAAGAAAGAAGAGAATCTAGTCGGCTCCACTGGCCCCACCTTCCAAGACCTGCACTCTGACTTGCCGTCGGAACAATACGGCGGCCAGGCCGATGAGAGTAAGTGAAAGCATGCCCCCTGTCCGCGAAGACGTGGGGTGGAGATGAAGCGCAAGTCCGAGGCGAATAGAAGATAGGAAAGGACATAGAAAAACTACACACCTGCACACTCGCACTGTCGTCTGTCGCAAATGTCTCCAAAGTCACCTTCCTGGCCTTCTCGGGAACCTCAACATCCCATATACTCCCAGGTTCTGCTTTGGGCACGACGAAGTCGAGTTTCTTCTCATCCTTCGGGGCGGGAATGTTGAACTGACCAAAGGTGTAACTGAGATCGACGGAAGTCGAGAAAATTCGATCGTCTACTTCAACGAGAGTCGTGTACTCATCTCTGACAAAGTTAGTGAAGGCAGATCCCGTGGACTTGAGAACTGCGGAGAGAAAATTGTAGCAGAGTACCGAACCAAGGTAGAGAAGTAGAAGACCCACTGAGAAGATCGTTGATGCCCGCTGTAACTTTCCCAACAATCTGATTCTTGCCCGCTGTGGCGTCCACCTGACATTTTGAGAATTAGAACGAAATGGACGGACTATATGCTGGATATACTCACTTCCACCTTCACAATCCTCTTGTCTTCTCCATCGCGATAGAACGAATGCGCATGTGGTTCAGATTGTCCGTCGGTCTCGACCGGGATCCGGGTCCAGCGAAGTTGCTCGATTGTGACGAATGCTTTGTGGATGTGGGCATACTTAGAAACCAGATGAGTACCGAGGTGAAGTGCGAAACGTTCCGGGTTGAGAATATGGGGCGACGTTTTAGCCAAGTCTGCATGCATGTGTTGATCAATAAGATATAATTTGGATAGTCCAGAAATCTTACAATATGTGATGTTCTTGACTGAAGATACATATTAGCAACATAGACGCACATCCATATGTAACTCACCTGAGTCGGTTGCAACGACGACCGAGTTGTCTGCCTTGGTGTAACTTTTTTCATTATAATGTTTAGTAGTTTTATCAAGCACGATACGTTTTAATAGACGCACCTGACATCAATATCGCCTTCCAAGAGCGCCTGAACGCTGTATTCTACGACATGGTGCCAACTTCCCTCCCGAACAACGCGAAGCACGCGTACTTTGTCCTTGCCATAGCG
This sequence comes from Dendrothele bispora CBS 962.96, assembly GCA_004369135.1. NCBI lineage: Eukaryota > Fungi > Basidiomycota > Agaricomycetes > Agaricales > Dendrothele > Dendrothele bispora. The sequence goes on along the minus strand of ML179307.1, from coordinate 19,838 downwards.
AGCGTGCGACAGGGAGGATAGTTCGGCCATTTCACAAAAAGTTCTAGGTGTCAAGGAATGGACAGTGGTGGTTTAAAAGAGAAACGGGTAATCGACGTATCGGACAGACGGCATGATCTGGATGACTCTAGAACCGAATGATGAAGATAAGATAACGAGCCGCGTTCCTGCCCGCGCGGCAATTTTGAAGACCGCGTGTAAGTATGGAAACTCCTCGGACAGTCTTTTAGTTTTACCAGATTCCTCCTCCTCCTGCTGATGTTTAGCCAGTATATCCTGATACAAATACTTGATTTTCATGCTTGCAAGGACAGATTTGAAAGCGTAGACAAAGGCGTATTCTATGCAGTAGCGACATAAAAATCATAAGAAAAGTCCGAGGGTATAAGTACATTACAGTGAAATTATGGTGTTCATCATGACCTAACGAGACGTAAACAGTACCAACATGCATCAAAGAAGCAAGACAGCCCCCTACGTCGTACCACTACTCATCCTTCAATATTCATCTGTACGACCATGACTCGCGTGACTGGAATAGCTGAACAGTTCATGCCGGAAACGTTGACTCGACCGGAGGCTAGAAGTTGTACTGACAAGATCTGTAGGTGCGAGTGTCCAGGTCGAACGCGTGCCGGCAGGTAGTCCGGTTTGATGATTAGAAGTAGAGTCGTTTACGGAGACAATAGGTATCGACGCTAAGGACCGACATGACTCCCTGTCGTCCATCTTGACCTGTTCTGGCACCGACAGTCCTCGTTGACCGGAGAACACTATAGCGTCCGTGACCGAATCCAACATATTGTCGGTGTTGTTGTGCGAATGAGATGCCGCTACCCACAGGTTTGAATTCCAACTCGATGGCTTGACGCTTTCAGGGAGCGCAGCCTGCGGTGGAAGTCTCGGTGGAAATTGAAACCCAGGAGTAAAGCCTTCTTCCAGGACGGTGCCCTCTTCGTGCACCGGTGTAGATTTCGAACTACCTCCACCAGTAATGAGGCCCTCTCTTGGCTGGGCTGCCTTTACAACAGGTCCCGAGGAAAATGGAACGTCTGGGACCGACGGAGGAGCACCGAGACTACCTGGTCGATTCGAGCCTGCATCTGTGCTTTGATAAGAGCTAACATCGACAACTCTCGTTACGCCACTGCCGGTACCGCTCAATATCATCGAACTGTTCGTACTCCGCTTTGTCGAGTCGCTGATTCTTCTGCTCGAATTTTGCCATAGCACTGCAACTTCAACGATCGGATCCCAAGATTCCGTTCCCGAGGAATGGTTGCTATAGACTGAGGCAGACTTCGGTCTGTCTTCAGTGCCGATGCCTACCTGACCCCTTTCGAAATCTCTTGTTGGTACTCCATTCGAAGCGCTTGTAGTACCCTGGTCAACTGTCTTCTCAGGCTTGTGGGCGGGCAAATTCGTTGATCTTTGTTTCCTGGAGCAAACGACACATAGCAGAGGTACAAGAAGAGCGAGGAATAGGGCGAAGACACTGAATGTTAGGCCAAGGATGAATAGTGTGCCGGACTTGGATTTGCTGGAGACGGTGATAGACGAGAAATCGGTTATCGATGAAGGTGAAGGAAGCTGTGACGAGGTAGAAGTACCGGTGTTCTCGGTACTTGTAGTGAAAGGGGGAACGATATCTGAGGATATGAGAGCCGGAGTCTGTGTTGCAGTTCCTTGTTCCGTAGTACCAAAGCTATGATAGGGGATAGATATCATTATTATCACTTTCAGACCATATCAAAGAGAAACGCACGGGGCATTGGTTTTCTCTTTTGTTCCTTCGGTGGTACCGTCGTTCTCTTGTTCGTTCGTTGAAGTAGTGTTTGAAACGATGGCCGGAACTGACGTCGTTGAGTTGCTAAACAGACGTCCTTGATGAATTGCGACACTCCAGGACAGAGAACTACTCACTTTGAAACTGCTGAAATGATTTGACTGCTGGCCAATACCTGAGGTACTTGATCGAACGACACCCTGAACATCGCTCTGATTAACGGAGTTACGTGGTGACAGAAAGGAAGACTGACTTCCTTAAATTACGAACAACCTCTAGGAGATATCGACTGATTGAACAACAGCGTCAATGATCAGATAAGATTAGAACAAGAATTGTATGAGGACAGACCTAGAACCCGGAAAAACGACATCAAATGTACCGCTGTCTTGATTCGTGTGCTTGATGGTTGTAACAAGTGTTCCTCCACGATCCTGTGACACGTCCCGTAGAAGCAAACTAAAGCTGGTCGTATCTTCTTCACTACGTGTCCATTCACATTCTGTTGGTCGACCGACAATAGCAAACGGAGGGCATTGTACTTGGAAAGCGTGGCTTCTAGAGAAGAGGAAGAACAGAAAGGACAGAAAGTGTACACTAGCATAAAAAACAAGTTTCAAATAAAATTCTAAACGAGAACGATAATCAGACTCACAGAAAAACAGGAAACATAATTGCCCGTGTCTGCCCGCAGTGGGCGAGAAACACTCAGTGACCGTCGAGAAGGTGAAGGTGTAAGGGAGAGAAGAGAGAATGTTTGAAAGAGGGACAAGCCCTCCGGTAATGCAATGGGCCTCGACATACAAGTCCTGAATGAGTTATATTAGGTGAAGACCAAGATACCCGTGAACAGCCTGGTAACCGGGTTCCACCACCGAGCTGTAGTATTACCGTAGACTGTGTGAACCCTCCCGAGTCGAAATTCCTTCGTGATGTCATTTTTTGATCGATTCTGGGGTCAACTGAGAGCTAGCAGCAATGGGCGGACAAGAGCAATATAGACGTTGCTGGATAAAGACATTTACGAAACACTGAGGTTTAACATCATTTCAATCCAAGATTTCTGTTCAAGAAGAAGTTCTCTCTCTAGGGATCATATCTGTACCGTCCTGTGAGACAGGGTCTTCGAGCGGTGCTACTAGCGAGAAGCCTGGACGGCAAGTTAACGGCGACATTAGTTGTTATGGCTGGAATCATTCATCAAAAGCATGCGTTTGAGGCGTATCATGACTGGAGCTAATAAAACCTTGTCAAGGACTTGGGACATTGGGACATGCGATACAACTTATCTTTTCTAAGGATTAATGAGCTTCTGAACGTATAAACACTGGTTATGATCACTGCTACTATCACGCACGAGCTTGAATGGTCTCGATATCCGCCCAGTATCGAGCTTCGAGGTAACGTACCAATGGAAAGAATCGATGTTAGTCGAAGGTCATTAATATCGTCGGTCCATAAGTATAGGCTTGGAGTGTGTCAGGTAAAGTCTTAGACCGACGGTGGCTTTGGCAAAAGATATACGACCGGTGTCCGAGATGAAAGCATCGAAAACAGCTGAGTGTCGTAAAGATATGTACTTCAGTACAACTTAGGGAAGTATTTTGGACCATGGAAGGTCTCTATCCAAAACGTCCAAGGATTAAGTGATGGCGGTTCAAGAGAAGACAACAATAGTTGACTAATATGCGCTGATTATCGTGCTATGCCGCCGCTCACGCGCACGATTCTCTTCAATCCAATCTTCAAAATTCATAGGACTGTATTTAGTCCATATCATATCACTCGCTCTTCTTCCATCAGTCTCACGAAAAAGATTTATCACTGAAACTATAAGATATTCTCGATGCCAATCTCAGTGATCTTCGGGAGGATCTCTGTCATCCATGACTGTTAATAGACAGATTAGTGCTATCCGATGTGTTGCCCGAATGGTTGGTTTCAGGGTATTACTATCACCTTTCGAGTGCAGTCACCAGACAATCTAACAGACCTGGCAAATACTCGCGCGTAGAGATGGCACCGACTTCGGAATCTCTTGACACTGTCAAGCTTTACGCGACGGCCAAATAGCTAACTCATTTGATGTCTTCTCATTAGCTGTAGAACTTTCAACACTCATCGATTCTCTGTCTGTGACGGCGACTCTACAGACACTTTCGTTGTATCGTTTGACAGAGTGACTTCCAAATAGTCTTCGAGTCAATAATCGAAATGGACGTTGAACAATTCGTGATAAAGAATAAGTAGGTGTGCCCTCCAACTGGTATATCTCTCCGAGAAAAGTTGGAAGGACGAAGCCAATTGTGAGCGGTCTCCCCGCCAAGCATCTTCGTAAACCCTATCTAATCGCCGTCGCAGGAAACAAAGTTGTTTCCAGATGCTCCGGTATGCGTAATGACGCTAGGAATCGGAAAAAGGAGCAATTAGAACAACACGTAATTTGTCGATGTAAATAAGTAAAGAAGGCGAGACTCACGCGCAGTAAACGCCATTATCAGAGAAAACGACACGGTCAGCTCCTGGACTTCCTCCGGTGTACGCTCCGCTTTTCAGAATCGGAAACTACGGAAAAGGTATATCAATGAATCGCTCAAGACGAGACATGGAAATGATAGCATACTTCATTGAAGTCGGTCTCTCCAGTGCACCACATCTTGAGCCCTTCGAAGTTGCTGAAAGTGTGAGGGTAGCTGTCTGTAAATAGGAAGAGGAAGACATCAGAAGAAGAAAACAAGTGATGGTAACGGGTACGTACTACTACCGATCGGGTTGCCCAAGTGAGCAACGCCGTTACTGACAGCGCTCTTGACCTGACTTAATGTGTAGACATTGCTTCCACCTTAAAATAAGCTCAGATACCGGGTTTATTGTGAACGATGACAATTGATAGACTCACAGGTGACATCGCCGGATGGCCAAGCCCTTGGAACGATAGTGGAATTGAGTGGGATAGCTGTTACCAGCGAGAGCAAAGTCCAAGAGACGACACCGACAGCGATTTTGAACATGGTTGCAGATGTCCTGAAGAGAAATTTGCCTTCATTTCGAGCCCACCTCTTATACTTTTCGAAATAAGGGATCGCCTGCCTGAAGATGGGTGTTGCTTAGTGGGTTAATCGTTCGGACCCGCCTGTAGAGGTATAGATTATCAAAAGGTTCATATGCTTTCATTTACGTTGGTTACTGACCACGAGGTATGTTTAGTGCCAAAGGCACCCCATGAACCATATGAAGCCTTGTACGGATTATCACGTTTGTTATTGCACATGCGTCTGTGGATAATAGTATCGTTAGAACGTTCTCTTGTGTGTCGCTGGACCAATTTTATCAAATGTTTACACTCGTGTGTTCAGAATAGGGGAGATCTTAGTGCACTACTTCAAGTACTTGGACTCACCAAGTGACTCGTGAGTACGACTAACGGATGCATTCATCTTTGGAAAATTAGTGCTATCGCAAAAGCCCTCTTGTCCACATGTGTCGTCGACTTGATCATTCGGTTACCTATACGACAACACCATTTTTCTTCCTCGTGGGCTTGGCTTCGTTTCTCCCCACCGATCCCATTTTTCTTATCAACCACGGACGTCTGGACCCTCATTCCAAACCACGACCAGGTGCGAAAAAGTACGCCGAGCGAAATTGACACTAGAATCAGCATGGAGTATCTTTTTCCTCATCTGATGATTGATCTGAAATCAGCGGTTCAAAAGCTAATAACGAATCCGATAATGAAATGAAATACGGACGATGACCCCGACAACTCCCCGTTTCATTTATGACAAAATCCTTTATCGTGTTCGTATTGTAACCCGCGACGACAGAGCTGTTGGTTGCGATATAACGAGCTCCCTTGTCAATAAATGGCAGCCTCCGAGTTCCTTTGGACTGCTTATTTCTCCAGGAGTCACGAAATAGAGAACTTGGAGAAGTCAGCATGAACTTCTGAATGAGACAGCACGGATTATGCAGAGGAATCTTTTGGACTTGAACCATTGGGAGATAACCTAGCAAGGATGTACTATCCGTTGTGCTTGAGGCGCTCGAGTAAAGGCTGGTAAGCTTCGTTATGCTGACACAGGGTGATGGATTACGATTCAAACACAGACAAACTAGGACGGTCATACTTTTTTTTCTAGCACACTTCTTGCAACTCTAGTCACTGGCAGCTGATACTACCGGTCTTCCTCTTCCGCAGGTACTAGAACTTTGGAAGTTTGGCGAATCAATAGCGGTCTATCCTCAACTGTATTGGGACCTCGGTCATCTGGGTGACTCGGGCACGGTCGCCGAGCGGATTCAGCGCTCAAGCTGGTTGTTTTACTTATACTGTAGCCTGATGAAAGAAAGTTCCATCACGCGTCACATGGGGCTTTGAACTGTTCATTTTTTACAATCCGTCATGCATCACGTTGAGAAATGGACTGTGTGACAAACAAAAATTTCAGCTCAAATTTTCTTCCTGCAGGGGCCACCCGGTTTTTATGGACATATTTTTTGTTTCAATTCATAGAGTTAATGAAATTCAACAAGTTGACCTACCAACTATAAATTTTTAGGCTGTTATTCCTTGATTTTTCAGGCAGAGTGAACTGGAAATGAACATGTGTCACACTCCATTTTGGACACTGAACTCATTGAACTGGAGTTCAAAAACGTCACACCCAAAATGGACCGAACTTCCTTTCATCGGGCTACAGTATTCGACTCTGTCCGGGTTCGAATCTCAGCTACTATGGACACGTCAAAGACGTATGCGCTGTCATTCTCTGGAGTATTGGGGATAGTAAGTCTTTGATTTCACAATCATTAATCGTGCGTAAAACAGTATCAAACGCTGACTTTCCGTTTCTTTCTAGTTGAATCACGTCGCTTTCCGCTATTACGAACCTTCCCCCACAAAAGCACCTCTATCTGCCCTCATATTGTTCCTTGAGCCTTTTGCACTATGGCTCGCATTCCTGAAAAATTCAAGTTCTACTGGCCCGGAATCCGAAGTACTAGCTCTTGCAACGATATATGTATCGTTTGGAATGTCGTTGGCTGCATCTATCGTTTTGTATCGTCTTTCACCTTTTCACCCGTTAGCAAATGTTCCTGGCCCCGCATATATGAAAGTTTCAAAGGCGTATCTTGTGTGGATATCGTTTCGGGGGGATAGGTATAGGGTTTTGAAAGCCTTACACGACAAGTATGGGTCAGTGATCAGGACAGGCGCGTTTATGTTTTGATTGATCAATGAATACATTACTCACTTAAATGCACTTGCAGGTCCGAACCAAATATCTGTCTGTGAAGTGGATGGTTTGATTCAAGTCCTAGGTCCGACCGGGCTTCCTAAAGGCAAAGGTACGTGTCAGTTCTACTTCTATACGGCTTGCAATTGACTGTAAAGCTATTAGCGTATTCTGTCCGTCAAATCAATCAATCTATTCCGCAGAGCGTTGTTGTTGCTAATTCGACCACATTGCACGCCAAGAAAAGACGTTTGTGGAACAGGGGAATGAGTATGCAGGCCATTCGTGATTATGAGCCGAGCATTGTTCGACGTGGCCGTCAACTTCGAGATGGACTAGTAAAGCGATCGGAAGAAGGAAGTGTAGATTTGGTCAAGTGGATCAACTATTTCACGTACGTTTTATTGCACTCTCATGGATCTGAAGCTCACATGTATCTATTCGTGTAGCTTTGATTTTATGAGTGACATGGCGTATGTTTTAGTTTGATTTCAGATTTCCCTTTCATGCTGAGCCATTAGATAGATTTGGAGGTGGATCGGAAATGCTCAGAGAAGGAAAAGATACTGGCGGGCTATGGGGTTTCCTTGAAAGTCATGCAAAGTAAGTCTTAAGACGTGCATTCCTTTTGTATTCCTCTTCTGAGAACTGATTTTAACGTTAATAGAATGACCGACATCCTTGCTCAAGTCCCTTGGCTCTCTCACTTTGCATACAAGTGCCTCACCTTCCGTTTCGCACAAGTAGGTGTCAAATGGGCATCGGACCGAATCAAGAGGGGAGCGTCAACAAAAGATCTCTGGTACCATCTTGTGAGCCCGCTACCTAGTTTCATGACAGTTCATTTTTTCCCTACTATCAACAGACTAGCGATACCGAATTGTCCAGGAAATCGGATTCGAACAAATCTCTTTGCGTGAGATTGTCAGCGAAGGGGTCGTGGCTATTCTCGCTGGCTCAGACACCACCTCATCGGTCTTGGCGTGTCTCTTCTGGCTCTTACTCGCTCATTCAGAATACTATTCGCAAGTACGAGAGGAAGTGGATAAAGTGTACCCGCCAGGATCAGACTGTATGGATGTTACAAAGCATGGAGAGTTAGTTTTGCTCGGAGCTTGTTTGTGAGTATACTTTGACCTATATTGTATCATTACAAGCATTCGAACTTATGGTAACACAGGAACGAAGCTATGAGATTGTTCCCACCGACACCGACAAATGGTCCTCGAGAAGTTCCTGTTGGATCTGGTGGAAAGTTTGTTGCCGGATAGTGAGTCGACCTTTCGAATTTGTCTGGGATAGCTCATCTAAATCACTGTCGGTTTGTTGATTATGTATAGCTTCCTTCCAGAAGGAATGGAAGTACTTGTCCCACCATACGTGATCCACAGGAACCCTACCTACTTTTCCAATCCAGATTCATTTCTTCCCGAGCGCTGGCTCGATCCAGAATCAAAGATACGGTCCTCAATCGATCCTGACCGGCTTGGAAATAACTTCAAACATAATACAGCTGCTTACATTCCTTTTTCGTATGGCCCTCGAAACTGTGTTGGACGTGCACTGGCTCGTCAGGAGATGCTTATGATTGCAGGTATGCTGATCCGAGAGTTGGAGTTTGAGTTTGCGAAAGGGTTCGACTGGGAAGCATGGCCAAGGAAGTTGGATGATCATTGGGTGACAATTCGGGGAGACTTGAACGTTGATGTAACAGTCAGGGGTTTATGAGGTATAGGTAGAGATATTAAGTAGAATCGAGGAAGCAGGGTTACTATATGCGTGGTTGAGGCGGACAGTCTGCCCAAGTAACTAGCGTATGTAGGGTTTTCGAGCTTGAGAAAGCGTTAAATTGCATTGCCTTCTGCTGTTGCATTGAGTGGCACTGGCCAAAGGTTCGGATGTGTCGTTTTCTTTCAAATCCATCGTTTATCGCTTTTTCGTGAACTTGCATTGATTACTGTAAAAATTCTTAACTACATAAGTAATCGGAGATACTGCTTTGCAGTCTGGGCCGTTGAGATAAGGTTGTGCAGCCTCTTTCACCCTCTTTGCTGGATCATTCCAACGCTTCTCGCGCAACTCTGATGTTTCTTCGACTTTTCCCGTGAGCTCCGACGCATGCCGAAAGGCATCTCTCACACAGCGCCGAGGTTGGAGTTGGAAGTCGTGGTTTGGGCGGGACTCTGAGAGATGTTGGTGTATTGCCGTCTGTTGTCTTCCTTCGCTTTACCCAATAATGCATCTTTGCCAGCGTCTCCATCTGCACCATTATTACTCGAGCACTGGGTCCTGCTGTTTGCGAGGGGACTAGGGTGGTGGGCGTAACTCTTGGCTCTCCTTACATGGGAACCTGGGACTAAACGACGGTAAGTACTCTCTCCCAGACTCGACAACCATTCCGTCGAACCCTTCCAGATCTCCTCGTAATCCCGCCTGGTGCTTGACTAGCGTTACTCAAGCTCATGTCTTCTAACGCATACCGACCAGAAAGTAACGGACTCGGACTTGGGGGATTTGTCTGGGAACAAGGACTGGGAGGAATGAGTGCACCGGGTCTATCGCCTCTCGGTCAAAGACTTGAGCCTTGGGGGTAGTTGGAGCCGGAGCGGAATTGTTCGAAGGAAGGATAGATGATTCATCAGTGGTCTTAACTCGTTTGACGGCAACATCGCGTGCGGGACTTTGAACGTCACGTTCTTAAGAGTATGATAGGGATTGGACTTGATGGACATGTGTCTGGGGAGATTGAGCAAGTTGTTACGGGGAGTGGTTAGTTTGCGTCTGTTGCTGCTGAGTTTTCGCCTCCAGATCAACCTCAGCCATGAGCCCGTCCGTCGGCTTCCATTTGCCCTCTAAATCAACTTCCTGGAGCCCAGACTTGGTGAAGAACTGAGGTGGAAGAACACGGAGAATGGGCTAGAACTGAGCGGGATTGACGTTTGCAGCGGAGCCTGAACCAGGAGACATGAATAGACTAAGTTCCGAGGAATGATCGCCATTTATTGAAGGAGGATTATGGTGCGGTGGTGTAGGAAGGGCCCATTGAATTCGTTGACCGGAGACATGATGTAGAGGGGAGCGACGAGAAGTGGTACTAGCGTTGGGGTTGGATCGGAATGAATGTTGCCGTTGCTGTTGGGCAGCATAGGTTTGGATCGAGGACGGAACCATCGAGATTCTTGATCGTGCGGGGTCTTTCTTGGGGAAGGGGAATTATATCGTTGTAGAGAGTAAATAGCGCCTGTCAAGCAAGAGTAGAGTAAGAAAAAATCGGTATAAAAGTCGAGTAGAAGCAGCAGACGACAGAACACCGTTATGTAGAAGGTGAATAAATTTTCCGATGAAGAACTCTATAAAAAAACAATGAAGAGGACAATGGGATTCTCACCTGTCGTTACCAGTCGTTTACGAGCGCGCTGTGGGGAGTTCATGGCCATATCTCTAGATTTTCGGGTTAGTAGCTATGAGATGGTAGTAGAAGGATCAGTCGAGAAGAAAGAGAGGTAAAAGAAAAAACCTACTGCGCACGGCTTCAACATGTTACTTGGTCCTACAGTCTACAACTCTCCAGTGTCCAGCAGCGTAAAAGGGTAAGCAGTGAGCACGACTCGGACCGTGAAGCGTAAGGATAAAGAAAGGTCACCACGGTGCTGGATTCGGTCTCAGAGTTGGCTGTCGTGAGGTCATGGAATACATCCCGTTGTGAGTTCTGAAGCATGCGGTTAAGACCGCAAGAGTTGTCAACAGAGTCGGTACGGGCATCCATTACATTTGATTCTGAGCACGGACCACCCGAATCACAGGAGACCGGTCGTGACGTGACATCATGCATCATCTTTTACCTTGACCATCACTCTTGTCTCTCTCCGTTTTGTTTTCGGTCAACGCTACCCTCTAACTCACGATTCGACGCATGGCTGGATTCCGTCATCAAGAATTCCCGGTAGAAGGTTATGCGAAAGAGGGTCGGTACCGTGCTCTTCAGACCGTCCTCAATTCACGAACTAGCTGACTGTTTCCATTCCGAAAGGCGAGAACTCTCTATCACCAGCTGGACGACAGTTACTGAACGATTTCAGTGGTATTCTTGGTGATCTTCGTGACCTTCGTGTGCTTTCAAGCAGTAAAACGATGATGAACTATTGCAAGAGTTCGTTTGGGGCACGCGGGATAGTAGTGAAGGATTGATAGAAGAAAAGGATACGGAGGAAGTTAAGGAGCAGGGCGAGGAAGAGGCAAAAGCGAGAGTCGACAAGGTTAAAGCTAGGGAGGATGCTAATCAGGGTGCGTGTGTTCGTCCTTTTTCCCTTTCTTGTTTCTTTTCACAATATCTACTTGTATTGATTGACGACTTATCGTTACTTTTCTACAGCTGCAACCCATCCTCGCGTTTTTCTCTATCTTCTCCTTACCAACTTCAAAGCCCGAAAACTCATCTCAGACCTCTCTCGTCGGCCGTGATCTTCTATCCAAAGGTCTTTCTAAAGCCGCTCTGGGTCTCGCACCTGACGAAGAAAGACTAGCTGGAGTAGATGCCGCCCACCATGGTGACGAGTTTTTATCGAAAGAACAAGAGGAGAAGAAAGCCAAAGCGAAACAAGTGAAGGAAGAAGCTAGACCGATGGTGGTGAAGCTCTCAAGAACGTACAAGGACAGGCGACTGAGACAGGCGCAACTGCTTCAGCTCCTGGCGTGGCAGTGAGTCCGGCTTCTCCAGGAACTCAAGCTATGACTACAAGCACAGCGACGGGTACCGAGGCCGTAACATCATCGGCGACGGCGGAGGGACAGGAGGTAGCTGTAAAGAAGAGGGGCAAATTCGAGAGGATGAAGGTGGGTGTTAATGATATTGATGCCCTGAGACTAATAACTGACCATTCTCTCGTTTGCGTTATCAGGAAGGTTCTCGTCCAGCGTGCCTATGTGATATTCAATTGTCATTAAATTCGTTCTAGGACCCTTCCAATGCATGCATATTAGTTTTCATATTCTTCATTTGAACTAAAACGATGTCTAGGGTCGTTATGAATGCTTCAGCGATGCCAGACCCGAAGGATATTTTGTTGTTATCGTGCGTCTGCCTCTTGAAGCCCTTAAGTGTCCGTCGCTGATGTCTGCTTTCAGCCACGTTCTTTCCTATCTCAACCTCTATGGTAAACAATTTCATGTCCGAATAGAATCAATCTCACTTCGTTTTCAGTGGAATCCGACTATGCCGTTGTCTTTTTCGCCGCTGGGGGTAGCGCACGCCAGGATGGAACTAGTTTGGAAGGCATACCGAAGTCTTGATCGCGAGTACCGCAAGAACCTGAAACGACTGGTGCGTAATTTCTAGACCATGTTTTCTTCTCTAAAGTACTTGTCTTATAGTACATCGTTCACTCGTCCTCCTCCAAAAGTATGTCTCAAACTCAATTTTCAACGTCCTCGCTCATGTTCCATGGGTTTTAGTGCTCTTTTCCCTCGCTGGTACTATAATATCACCCAAATTCTTCCGCAAGCTTGCTTGCATCGATACCCTTTCCGAGCTTGCCTATCACGTCCCCTTGGCTCAAATCGACATACCTCCCGCCGTCTACCAAGAGAAGCTCAAACACGAAACTCGTATCACTCTCCCTGATATGCACTACTCCACCTCATCTTCTGCCGCCTTCGACGTTCCCTTGAAGATGTCATGGGCTACCAAGGCGAAAAAGGTCCCGTTCCCTGCGTCGTCAGAGCCTATATCCAATTCCTTCGAGATTCAGGTCTCAATGAAGAAGGCGTATTTCGCCATTCGCCGTCTTCTCAACTTCTACGCGCTGCTCAAGAAGCGCACGACCGAGGCCTTGTTTCTCTTGAAATATGGCAAGCTACTCCCGGCGGTGGTCCCCATCTGGCTGCCGTGCTTTTGAAGAAGTATTTGAAAGATCTTCCGAATGCAATATGCGGTGAGGAGTTGTACGCTTTAATCAGGAGATGTCCAGCTCCGACGAGTGATCCTGGAGATGTTGAAGCGGTTAGATATATGAGAGAGGTAATCTTACCAGAGTTCTCACCTTGCGTGTACATTTTCTTGTCTCATATACTGCGTGAGTTTTCCAGCCGTCTCGTCTTTTTTCTCTTTTCTCATTTACAACGTCATCCCTATAGACCTCATGCACGAAGTCTCGTTACGTTCCGCCTTCTGGACACACATAATCTCGCCGTTGTACTCCCAATCTTATCAAGGGTAGTAAACCCGTGCGGGACGTGCAAAAGTATGTCATTCCGGCGTCAACCAGGCCAACTACTGCCATGGACCTATTCCCGAGGTCCAGATCCTCGAATCCTTCATCCCCTTTACCTTCTTCACCCCATACGCCGTCAACTCATGCAGCCATATCCGAGAACCGCACAACACTCGGTATGGTAATCAAACTGTGTATACAAAGATACTACGAGGTTTTTGACGAGGTTGTGGATCGAGGCCTATATTTCTCATTCTTCATTCCCCAAGTCCGAGTCCATACTTTCTGGTCGGTATACGTCAGGCGACGTGGGCATGAGTAACGATAATCAAGTACTAGGCAGGATCCATTTACGAGAAGAGCTGGAAGGGTTTGACGGGATGGGTGTCGGGCCTGGGAGATCACGTCGTTGAGTGCTCTGACCACTCCCGTGAGCATTATCGTGCCTCGACCACTGCCTACGACGGTATCAATTCCTATTCTTGACGACTCCACGATGGCTGGGCTTGGGGAGGCGGAAGTGGGTAGAAGAAATTTCAAGGATTAGGCGAACGAGGGTGAATACAACGACAAAGATGATTTGTTGGAATTGAAGCATCATCCTTCGTTCGTCGGTAGCGTGGAGAAGACGTCGACTGGGTAATAAGTGGGAAGTGTCGAATCAGGCTGTGAGTATCTTGGCCGCTTTTGTTTTCTTTTTTTTCTAACCGGTTCCAAACTCTCAATCATCAAACAGATGCAACAATGGTCTTTCTCGCTATACCTTCCTTATTATAACATGATCACTTGTCAATCCATTCGCCGTAGTTCCCCATCTTCTTCTCTCGACACTATCTGCACTAGTTTCAAACAGATTGCAGTCTGGCGCCGAACAGCCAGGGAATCCTTACGCTGTCGCTATTACAACCACCTTCTTTTCTCAAGTTAGACCTTAAGTCAGGACAACGATTTAGTGAATGAAGAAAAAAGATGGGGAGGATAGGGTGATAGCGAAGAAAGAGAAGGTGAAGAAGGCTAGGTACAGGTGAGCAAGTTTCAGTGTCGCTGGGGGATTGGTGGTACCGCATATAAGTAGACTAGTAATCTATTGGCTTTCACCTCTTTTGCTACTTCGTTCATCAGTCTGAGTACCACCAACGTGACCCAAACAAGTGCACGAAATCCATAAAGTCTTGGACATTACTGACCAACATGACCAACGTGACCCAAGCAAGCTCGACCAAGTGCATAGAATCCATAAAGTCAAGGACATTACTGGTTATAAGAGACATTTGATATTGTTTTCGAGTCAAAATTTAATTTTTGAGTGTACATGCACCCAAGACACTAAGTTATGTTGTACATATGTGTTATTTGGATCAAATCTATAATACTATAACCAGCTTAAGAATATGACATTAATTGTGGTGTAAAGAAACAGCTGTATCTCTGTCAACTCTGGTCAGATTTTCACGAAAGTTTTTTCTCTGTGTGGGGATTTTCATGCCGCACAATTCCATCCAGTCTCATACCATGAGACACCGTTGTGCTACTCAAGGATCAATGGCGAGAAGTTGTATGAAAGTGAAAAAATTGGGAAGAATCTCATATACTCAGTTCTGTGTAAAGGTAAAAGAATAGAGAAATTTAAAATGAGCTGTTATTGAGAGTGGTGTGTAATAGTGAGGAGTTTTGGGGAAGAAGAGATGATCATGAGAGGGTTACTAGGATATAGTAGGGTTCATAGTAGGGTTTTAAAAAATAGGGTAGGGGAGGGCAGGGTAGAGGAGAGTAGGGGAGGGTTTGGCAGAGTAGGGGAGGATTTGGCAGAGTAGGGTAGGGAAGGGTTTGGCAGAGTAGGGCAGGGTTTGGCAGAGTAGGGCAGGGTTTGACAGAGTAGGGCAGGGTTTGACAGAGTAGGGGAGGGTTTGGCAGAGAAGGGTTTGGCAGAGTAGAGGAGGATTTGGTAGAGTAGGGGATGACATTGGAGTAGGAGAGTAGGGGACTGTATGTACTTATGACTTGTGTCTTTGTGTATCTGAATTGTCCTGGACAATTGGGCACACAGTGATCCATGAATATAGATTCATGTAAGGAATTACTTTGTGGATCTGTGTGTCTGAATTGTCCAGGACAATTGTGCAGACACTGATCCATGTAAGTACTTACTTTGTGGATCTGTGTGTGTCAATTGTCCTATCTATATTACAGACCGGGCTGGGCGTCCAGCCCGATGATACAGAGGTGTGCGAGGATGACCAGCAGGCATGTTGAGGTGGGTTAGGGTTACTAGAGGTTCCTAGGGTGGAACTAGGGTTGAAAACCTAACCATAGAATACCCGGTACTAGACGTCTAGTACCGAACCTTTTCGGTGCCGCGCCCGATCTGAGTGGTGCCCTACGGTACCCTCGGGTACCTGACGCCGCCCCTCCGACCCCGGGTCGAGGGCACCTCTCGTTCAGCCTGTGAGCTCAACGTGAGCGACGACGACGGCGAGTTCAGCACGTTCCCGACGTGCCCTCGACGAACGGACTTCACCAGCGCGTTTCCAGTCCTCACAAACGGTCCCGACGCGATTTCCAGCCACAGGGCGCGCTTCCTCGCTGCTCCACGTGACGTCGACCGCTCAAAGCCCTGTCAAGAGGCCCAAACCAGCTTTTTTGGTTCTGGAGGTGGAGGCAGAGGTAGGTGCAGCTTGGCTGGACCCGGAACAGACCCAGAGACACTGGCCCGACCCTGCCCAGCACTGATGGCTCCGGTTCTGCTCACTGTCGGTGACGACGACCAGCACCCCAGTACGGAGAGAGACAACGAGAGGTGCCCGGCACACGGTTTTTTGATCAGCAGGTGGGGAGCGAACCCAAAGTGAGTGTCTGTGAGCGCCGTGTCGAGGGCACCTCTCTGGCCGGCTCTGCGGGCCTTTCACTGTCACTGTTAGAGACGACGACGACCTGGAGAGACAACAAATGGTGCCCTCTGGACGGTTCTTTGCTCAGAAGTTGCGGACTGGACCCAGAGTCAACATGTGCAAGTGCCATGTCGAGGACACCAGTGCTGCTCACTGCACGGGCTGTTCACTGTCGGTGACGACGACGACAAAGGCCTACAGCAACAACGAGAGGTGCCCTTTCCACGATTCTTTGCTCAGAAGATGTGGAATAGAGCCAAGGTCAGCATCTGTAAATGTCATGTCGAGGGCACCATTTCTACTCACTGCACGGGCTGTTCACTGTCGGTGACGACGACGACAAAGGCCTACAGCAACAACGAGAGGTGCCCTTTCCACGATTCTTTGCTCAGAAGATGTGGAATAGAGCCAAGGTCAGCATCTGTAAATGTCATGTCGAGGGCACCATTTCTACTCACTGCACGGGCTGTTCACTGTCGGTGACGATGACGACAAAGGCCTGGAGTGACAACGAGAGGTGCCCTCCGGACGGTTCTTTGCTCAGGACGTGTGGAATGGACCCAAGGTCATTGTGTGTTAGTGTCATGTCGAGGGCACCTTCCTAGCTGGCTCTATGGGCTTTTCACTGTCACCGCTGGAGACAACGACGACCTCAAGAGACAACGAATGGTGCCCTCACAATCGTTCTTTGCTCAGAAGATGTGAAATAGACCTGAAGTCAGCACCTGTCAACCTCGTGACGAGGGCACCTCTCCTGCTCGCTGAGCGGGCTGTTCACTGTCATCACCAGCAACGACGACGACCTACAGAGACACTGAGCAGTGCCCAGCACCTGCTGACTGGCGCAGCAGGAGTGGAATAGACCCAGGACCAACATATGTCAGTCTCGTAACAAGGGCATCACTCCTTAGTGATCTGCAGGCTGTTCACTGCTCATCGAGCTCGACGCTGTCTACGACGACGACGAGGTGGTGCCCTGTAGATGCTGACCATCTCAGCAGGTGCCAAACAGACCCAAGGTCAATGCCTATATAACTATAGAAGTCGGCGGAATGACCCCCCGTTCTTTTCGGCGACTCGACGCCCGTCTCTCGTTTCTTGATGCCCGTGGATGCCCTTGACCCATACACAAAGGATCTGAAGGTCCCGGGTCGTGGGCGTCGCTCCTGCTTGCTGTGAGCTCATCGTCAGGCACGACGACGGCGAGTTTGGCACGTTCCAGTCTGGCCCTGACCATAGAATACCCGGTACCAGACCCTTAGTACCCGAGCTTTCCGCTGACACGCTGGATCTGACTGGTGACACGGGTGACACTCGGACCCGACATGGACTGGCTCCGACCCCAGCTCCGAGTCACCGCTCGTTCAGGCCCTGAGCTCGACGCGAGCGACGACGACGACGAGTTCGGCACGTTCCAGCGGTGACTCGGCCGAACCGAGCTCACCAGCGTGTTCCCACACTCGAGAAACCCCCCCGACCCGCTTTTCAGCCACAGGTTGCTGCTCGTCGCTGCTCCAGGCGACGTCGACTCACTGAAGAGCCTCAAAAGACTCCGAACCGAGCTTTTCAGCCCCAGACGTGGAGGCAGATGTAGGAGCAGCTTGGCTGGACCCGGGACAGACCCAGGGACACTGACCGGACCCTGCCCGGCACTGACAGGTCTGGTCCTGCTCGCTGTCGGCGACGACGAAGAGCACCACAGTGCACAGAGAAGCAATGAGCGGTGACCCGCACACCGTTCTTTGACCAGCAGGTGCGGAGGGAGCCCAAAATGAGTGTCTGTGAGCGCCGTGGCCGAGTCACTTCTCTAGCTGGCTCTGCGGGCTTTTTGTCGTCACCGCTGGAGACGACGACGACCTGGAGAGGCAACGAGAGGTGACCTCTGGAGATGACGACGACCTGGAGAGGCAACGAGAGGTGACCTCTGGAGACGACGACGACCTGGAGAGGCAACGAGAGGTGACCTCTGGAGACGACGACGACCTGGAGAGGCAACGAGAGGTGACCTCTGGACGGTTCCTTGGTCAGAAGGGCTGGGGTGGACCCAGAGTGAACCTGTGTGAGCGCCGTGCTGAGGTCACCAGTCCTGCTCACTGCGCGGGCTGTTGACTGTCAGTGACGACGACGACAAAGGCCTATCTATATTATCCAGGCAACACCCCCCCCTGTGGCGAGCTTTTATAGGGTGCAACTGTGCACAAAGCCGTGCAAACAAGTCAGTATGCCACAGGAGGGGTCTTTGGGGGTCCAATCAACTTGCACGGGGGTCTGACACTGCCACGGACTTCCCACGCGGCTGCACGGACAGCCGAACGTGCACTGTCACCTGTGCAACCGCGAGAAAGGCAGTGCGACCTGACCATAGAATACCCGGTACCAGACCCTTGGTACCCGACCTTTTTCGCTGACACGCTGGATCTGACCGGTGACACGGGTGACACTCGGACCCGACGTGACCTGGCTCCGACCCCGAGCTCGGGTCACCGCTCGTTCAGGCCCTGAGCTCGTCGCGAGCGATGGCGACGACGGGTTCGGCACGTTCCAGCGGTGACCCGGCCGAACCGAGCTCACCAGCGCGTTCCCACACTCAAGAAACACCCCCCCGACCCGCTTTTCAGCCACAGGTCGCTGCTCCAGGCGACGTCGACCCACTGAAGAGCCTCACCATAGAATACCGAACCGAGCTTTTCGGCCCCAGACGTGGAGGCAGATGTAGGAGCAGCTTGGCTGGACCCGGGACAGACCCAGGGACACTGACCGGACCCTGCCCGGCACTGACAGGTCTGGTCCTGCTCGCCGTCGGCGACGACGACGAGCACCACAGTGCACAGAGAAGCGAGGAGCGGTGACCCGCACACGGCTCTTTGACCAGCAGGTGCGGAGGGAGTCCAAAATGAGTGTCTGTGAGCGCCGTGGCCGAGTCACTTCTCTAGCTGGCTCTGCGGGCTTTTTGTCGTCACCGCTGGAGACGACGACGACCTGGAGAGGCAACGAGAGGTGACCTCTGGACGGTTCCTTGGTCGGAAGGGCCGGGGTGGACCCAGAGTGACCCTGTGTGAGCGCCGTGCTGAGGTCACCAGTCCTGCTCGCTGCGCGGGCTGTCGACTGTCGGTGACGACGACGACAAAGGCCTACAGCGACAACGAGAGGTGACCCATGCACGGTTTTTTGCTCAGAACGTGTGGAGTGGACCAATTGTCAGTGTGTGTGAGTGCCATGTTGGGGTCACCCGTCCTGCTCACTGTGCGGGCTTTTCACTGTTGGTGACGACGACGACAAAGGCATACAGTGACAACGAGAGGTGACCTCTGCACGGTTTCTTGCTCAGAACGTGTGGAATGGACCCAAGGTCAACATATGTGAGTGTCACGTCGGGGTCACCAGTTCTTCTTGACCTGCGGGCTTTTCACTCTCGACGTCGTTGATGACGATGACCTGGAGAGACAACGAGTGGTGACCCCTGGACAGTTCCTTGCTCAGACGGTGGGTGTGGAATGTGATTGAGGTCAGTGCCTGTGAGTCTCGTGGCAAGGTCACCTCTCCTGCTCACTGAGCGGGCTGTTCACTGTTTATATTGAGCTCAACGCTGTCCACGATGACGACGAGTGGTGACCCATGGGGTTAGGGTTAAAGGGAGTTGGCAGGGTTGAGTAGGGTTTGAAAACTAGAGTTGGGACAGGGATGGGCCAGGGATTGGGCAGGGTTGGTGCAGGGA